>JAPDDN010000168.1:0-81070 GCA_027422405.1 Ptychobarbus kaznakovi
TAAAAAATATATATATAGTATCATTTTACGTCAAAAAGGTACTGTGTGCAGTTACACTATAGAGTATTGTCAAGTTTACCACATTATTTTATTTTATATTTAAAAACCCATTATAAACCCATAGGAATCAACCCACATGGTGAATTTTGTGCATTAAAAGTCGAACATTCAATTTGTAAATAATTTAAATCAAGTAACAAATTTTGATACATCATTCAGCATATTCAAAGCAAGCAAAAGTTCATTACTTTTTTTGATTTCATCTTTGATCTAAAAACAGCAACGCATTATGAAGAATTTGACGTTTTAAAGAAGGCATAGAGAACTACAGTCAGGATAGCGATGAGAAAAAAGCTGATCACATCCAGACAGTGGTACTGGTACCAGGTAAGATTGTGGGCCTCGCAGCAGATGTTTAACACCTTTATTAGCATAAACAAACTCAATCCAGAACACAGCATCATCCAAAGGCTTTATTGGTTTGTCGTGATGAATCCTGGACAAACGCATAGCGTTCTCTTTATACCTGAGGAGATTAAGTTAAAATACTGTTACAGTATATGTCTGTATATATAGTGCATATGTAAAGAGAGTTATTTGAGGATTATTGTACTGCTATGCACTGACCACTGTAAATTGATATAGTGACTTACGAGGAACGGCATTGAGTCTTGCGGCTGTGTAGTTTTGATGTTGTCATGATAAAACAACAGCCCTTTGGCCTTCATATGAGCCAAATTTCAGGCTTGTCACCAAACAGGGGGATCCAAACCATTGGAACACCATGATATATGGCCTCCAATATGTATTAGGGCTCCATGAGTGATGAATGCTCTGTTTTAGGTGACCTAATTAGGTTGTAATGAATAATTAAACAAGAAAACCTATCCCCCATAAGATATCATAGCCTGAAAGGTATGCACTGACCACCACTGTAATCTGATGACTTACGAGGGGGTATAATGACGGATTGAGTCCATCCACGGTTTTGTGGGCTTCATGTTTTGAATGTTATCTATAACAACAGCAGCACCTTGGCTTTATGAGCCAAATTATCAGGTGGTCCACAAACAAGGGGATCCCGACCATTGGAAACACCAGATATATGGCCTATATATGCTATTGTGCTCATGAGTGATGAATGCTCTGTTTTGGGGTGACTTTTATCGGAGACAAACATGAGTGAAACCAAAAAGCAAGGCCATTGTTACAGTAACGCACAATGGAAGTGTACAGATAATAAAAAGTAAATCTATTTTTCATGAATATGGACAGAAAAGATTAAAGTGAAACATTACTTCTGCTGAATTGTGCAGTGCGAAGGCGTCATATTGCTCGTCTTTTTGGGCATTTTGTCTCAAAGCCACAGACTGAAGATCCAATCCCATCATCCCTGAGTCTGTACAAAACCATGTCCTACAAAAAAGACCTCAACTTTTATTGTGATAAATGTGAATGGTAAGTTAACTGAACTGAATCCATTCAAGACTGGTCACTGAATCATCATCTGACTCACTTTTTTATTTTCAGTGTAAAAAATGAATTTGTAGTCAAGTTTTATGAAAATTAAATAAAATCTCCTGAGGTCTTATTAACAGCAAATGAGGTATAATGTTAAAAAATACAGATGCAATGGGGAAATTGTTTGGCAGGAGTGCAGTGAAGGCCTCCAACGTATCTGAAGTTGGAAGGAATGGCCGCAGAAACTCAAAATCCCAGTAGGTACCAGATATCCATCATCTCACCATAGGAAGTGGGCATCCTGGAATGAGTAATGCTTGACAGCTTTACACAAATATTTTTTGGATAGTATTTTAGACATGCTTAACACATCTTGCACCTGAAGTGCATAGGAATCACAGCTACCATATGAGTAAAGTATGACATCATGACAAAACTGATTCGCTGACACTTCCTAAAATGTCATTTGATGACTATCAGACTATATGGAAATGTCTCCCTTACATTCTGTAAGGTTGACTGCACTCTTTCCAGAACTTTTTTTAACTCACCTAAATATTCAGTGTAATAGTTGTCTATCTTTTTTGAGCAATAATGGAAAAAGCATCTAAGCAGAAGAGCACATTGATGATTCGCTCTGTGAAGCTCATTTGTCCGTGAGTTTACTCATGACTCAGGAACAAATGATGGTGAGCTGTGAACTGACCACAGAAACGCTCAAAGGCAAGGGCATTTTCTGGGCCGAACACAGTGAGCAGAGAAAGAAAACAGACTACAAGTCTCAAGGTTGTTTCCAGGCTCAACATATACTGCTTGGTATAATTAGTAACTTAAAATAATGAAAGCAAAACATACTCTCAAGTCGAGAGTGTTTTAATTTAATTATTATAGTTAATAATTATAAATACATTGATCTGTTGTGAGTCTCAACAGATCAATGTATAAAATAATTATTAACTTTGTATATAGATTTGAATAATGGCACTCATAAATCAATAAAGTATTGAGGTAAAAGGTAGAGCCAAAAGAGACAAGTAATGCAGGTTCATAAACATAGATTTTGATCTTTATTTTGTTTTTAGAAAAACCTGGCAAAAACATTTATCACATATTATCTGAAGTTATATGCACTGTATTTGTGTGAAAAGCCGAATGTGATTGATATTGGTACAGATTGTAGAAACAGTGCCATCAAAAAAGAAATATCTGTAACACCATAAAATAAGTCTTGAGTGAGAAACAGACAGAAATGCACGTCACTGGTTTTTTTAAACTCCAGTCAGCTGTTAACTTAAGAACGGGATTATTGCTGAGAGCCATATCATTCCGACATGAATATAATGTACAAGAAATTGACTATTTTATGGAGCTTTTTTTTGTCCTCATTGGAACTTGATAGATACAATTTCTTTGTATGAGTGAAGATCCTTTAAAATGATCCATTTGTGTTCCAATGAAAAAAACAACAGCATATGGGTTTGTAACTACATGAGGCGAGTAAGCAGAATTATAATTTGTGTGTAACTCAGAATTAAATTCAGAACATTGCTTTAGTTAATATCACCAAAATATTCAGTGTAATAGTTATCTATTATAGGTGCAATAAAAAATACAGATCGGGAGTTCCATGATTACCAGCAAATGAGTGTGAGATCACTTAGTGTCCTTCAACTATATTCCAAAATGTATCATTATTTACCAAGTTTACATTGTTAAACCAATAAGTGCCAAAGTGACAAGGTTTCTATAAATCATTAAACTGCTTTGGTAAAAGGTACACAATTATAGTCCAGACATCCCAGTTTCGCTAACACAATTATTCATTGTGTGAATAATATGTAATCCATTCAAATAAAGCTGATTATGAGCATTATAAAATGTAATATACTCTAATTACAAGTACTTGATTTTTGGAATATGATAACATAATCCAGATTACATGTAATCAGTTACTACCCAGCTCTATTAATTACACAAAAGATTGTTCACAGTGGAAAAAATCTTGAGATTATTCAAATGCTCTTAACACTAAGAAAATGGTTCTTCTTAAAAAGAACACTTTTGGAACCTTCATCTTTAAGAGTATGTAATAGATCGTCTTCATCAATAACATCTAAACAATAACAATACCAAACATTCATGCTCCATTACATTTGTTCTTATAAAAACTAAATGTTTCAGATGATCTCACTTTTCCCCAAAATGTTCTAACTCCTCTTCCTCTGTAAAGAGCATCATTGGATTTTCAGCGTGCCATAAAAAAGTGCTCTAGAGGAGAGAGTCGCTGTCCTCCAGCCAGCGATGCACCTGCCTGCACTCCAAGCAGCTCTCCTGTCTCGCACAGATAACACTTTCTACCCTCTCCTCCGTGCTTCCTTTATTTTTAGGGAGGCAAATATAAGGATTTATGACCCCTACAGCCCCCTCTTTTGGAGACGTGGTCTCAGACAGAGTGGGAAAAATTTAGCATGCAGCATGTGAATTGGTTTAGACGTATAAAGAGATCAGGGCTAATCGGTTGGCACCAGAGACACTTCTGCATTCAGCCTCTTTCGGGGAGGGCAACGGAGCGCGGGAGTGAATGCATGTGAGAGCGGGAGGGAGCCAGAAGCCCATGATCTGCTCCATTGTGATAACAGATTTAGGCAGAGTGTGGGGTTCCGATAAGGAAAAGCACACTCAATAGAAGATTAGCCGCATACTTGGAGTAGAACAGTGAAGGAGAGGAGGACACTTGGAAAGAAGAGGAGATGTGTTAGTCATGCTGAAATGGATTCGGTTTATTATTTATTATTAATTGTTACTCTCTTTACATCACATTAACATTTGCTTTAAATATCAGTTGCTGTGTTACAGAGCTTGAGTCTAATCTTAGCTTATTTATCAATTTAAAGCATGGAACGGCACAATATTTAGAAATGGATACTCTGTCAAGACAAATTTATTCACAAAAGTTTCAAAGCAGCTTTACAGAAAATCATGATGTCAATGTCGCATTTCATATTAGAGCTGGGCGATAATATAGTTTACATCTTGCGACGATACAAGCAATCAAGATGTTGAGATTACTTAGTCCTACATGAGTATATTGTATGTATGCCAATAAAGTTGGACATGTTTATAAATCCAACTGTATATAGAGAGCTTGGTAATTGTATAGTTTATTTTTGGATGATAACAGCAATCAAGCAATTGAAATATATTATGCTATATTTCGCTCTAAGTGAGTGAACAATGTATTTATGCGGATAACGTTTTATATATCTGCAAGTTTTATATATTTTTATAAAGAGCTGAGTGATAATATAGTGACATTTGCAACGAAATAAAAAAAAACATCAAGAAGGTAAGATCTGCTATACAGTAAAGTATATTGTATGTATGTGGATAAAGTTGGACACGTTTTATATATCCAACTCTATATAGAGAGCTTGCCGATGATTACATTGTGAAAATAGCAGCAATCAAGAAGTTGACATTTGCTATATAATAATACAAATAATTATAAAATAAAACACTTGAGATTTGCTACATAGTATTATGTCAAGCAGCAATCAAGCAGTTCAAATGTGTAATATAATAGGCTAAGTATTGCTCTAAGTGAGTATATTGCATGCATGTGGATAAAGTAAGACATTTTTATATTTAGAGCAAGCCGATAATATAGTTTACATTTTGTGGTATTGCTATATAGTATATTTTTAATGAATGTGGATACATTTGGACATTTTTATATATTCAACTTTTTAGTGCTGGGTGATAAAAAACATTTTGTGATGAAATGACAAAATCAAGCTGTTTTGCTATATAGTAAGTATATTGTATGTATGCAGATAAAGTTAGATATGTTCACATATCCACCTATATACTGTATATATAGAGCTTGCCAATAATATAGTCTACATTTTGTAATGATAACAGCAATCAAGCAGTTGAAATATAGTATATATTGCCCTAAGTGAGTATACTTGTATGTATGAGATAAAGTTGGATATTTTTATAGAGAGCTGGGTGATAATATAATTACATTTTGCAACACAATGAAAAAAAATCAGGTAGTTGAGATTTGCTATATAGTATATAGCGCTTATCATGAGTGTACTGTTGGAGGTAAAATACAACCCACTAGAGCTGTGCGTTAATACAGTTTACAGTATATATTCTTATTTATGCAAATATTGTCAGTAGATATTTAGTTGTTTGAACATTATTTAAACCGGAAGGCTCTATATAAACATTAGCAACCATTCACACACTTGCCAGATGAGCTTTGCTTTTCTGTTTGGTTTTAGGATCACAAAGTTGCTTTTTGTGTGTTTGCGGTTGTGATTGTGTGTTGTGTTAAATGGTGATTAGCACAGAGGGCCGGTCAGCTGCTGATTTCAAATGGCTAAAGTGGTATGAACAGCTGCCCAGAAACGCACTCTTTTTCTGTGATGACGATGATATACTAACACAGCTAAACGGGATTTAACAAAGTCTTTTTACACTTTAGGTCAAATGTGGTCTAAAGACTGGAGTAATCTCAACAGAAATGATGGATATGCTATTTTCTGTGTTTACATGCATTTATCCAAAATCATCTCATAATAGGTTGAATGCCATAAAATTAATGGCCAGGTCATATTTCACCCAAAACGAAAAAATTAATTAAATTTGCATGGGGAAATCTAGCCTGTTTTTCTTTTTCTTTGTTAGTACATTTAAAATTACATTCAAAACAGCATATATTATATAGTTAAAATGAAAACTAAGTGCTTAATTGACAAAAAAAAGTTACAATGCAACATAAAATAAATGGTCTCAAAATTACGCTTTATTTTCACCACGCAAAAAATCTTTCTTTATTGTTGCTCTGTTGGTTTTGGGGTGAAATATCACTTAATTTCATATATATAATGTGTGTGTGTGTGTATTATATATATGAAGTTTATTTGCAAAAACATAACTTTCAAAATCATGTTTTTATTGTTGAAGTTAGCTGGGTTTATTTGTTATTTTTTAACCCATTTCAAAATAACCCAACTGCAGTTTGATTGAGATTATTTGGAAAGGAAAAAACATGATTTCTGAGAATTGTTAAAAACAGAGTTATCCGTTTGTGCAAATGAGCCTTCATATATAATATATATATATGTGTGTGTGTGTGTGTTGTATGTTAATTAAACCTAAAAAAGACTGGTATTAAAATGTTTGAATGTAGCACAAACGCACACACTGATTGGTCACTGACGAGTGTGGTGTGGATTTTGACTCCAAGATGACCTCTGGCCTCAGACCAAAAGTTAAGCTGTGTCTACAATCCCCTCTCTCATGTGGCTTGGACACTTCCAGAGGTCATCACAATGGTCACCCGGCTCTTAAACAGCCTCTGCAGTGAGCAATTATCTGACCACAACATAAAAGTCAATCAGAGTCTTCAGAGCTGACCACTACATGCACACTGGTTTATACATACAGCCACTTTAACCAATCAAACAAAGAGTTTAGTGAATATGCAGATTGTGTTGTTTAGGCATTTTATTATCAAACAGACTAATAAATTAATTAAAAAAAAAAATTCCCAAGCAATTTGTTTACTGAGAAAAAAAACGATTTACACTTTTGAATAATGAATACACAAAAATAATCTTTGGCAAAACATATTTTGTATTTGTGAATACAGAGTAGTTTAAACAATAACACTTTCCATTTAATAAATTACAATTTAATGTACAACAAGTCACATGTGCTGAATACATTGAAAGCATAAATAATAAATACAAAATTAAATACAATTTCAATTCTGAGGTTACCTTCAATCTCAAACAAAACATTCTTGAGTGCTAATTCAGTCAAGGAAATTAAATTACATTAATACTAAAAAGTATCAGAGAGATGCTTCCAAAGTGCATCCTTGACCATGCATATGTGGTTTAGGGTTCCTGCTCAATTACAGCAGGACTGGAGAATAAAGTGTTTCTGGGTTTCCCGAGATCATTCGTTTCCAAACATGGAAGAAATGAGTGCTTGTGATGTCGTAGCGAACATTCCGAGTTCCAAAAATCCAGCTTTGTCTCTCCATGGCGATGGAGCTTTCAAAAGCATCACAATCACAGAATCCTTTCATAGAATGCCGACACATCAGTTTCGTTCTACCAGGCTTCTGAACTGTCACAGCTGGACCCGGGTGAGGGCGGGTCGGTGTCGCTGGTCCAGGTGCGGTCGGTGCGCAGGTTCTGCATGTTCCCCGTGATCAGTGTGAGGAGTGCGGCTTGCGAGTGAGCCGACGGCTCTCCTCCCTGGCTCTCCAGCAGAGTCACCAAGAAGTTGATGTAGCGCATGGCCAGCCGCAGGATCTCGTTCTTGCTGAGTTTTTTCTCGGGCGGGTGCGTGGGGATGAGTTTCCGCAGCTCTGCGAAGGCTGTGTTGACATGATGTTGGCGCCAGCGCTCACGTGTGTTGGTGAACACCTTCCTGGTCATGATACTGCGGTACTTCTGAAAAAAAATTATAATAATTGGTCATACCACTGTCTGAATATTAGAGCATGGGGAAAATGACAATAATTATGCTAATAGCAACAAGTACAAACACTTACCACTTTCCGTTGTCTTGAAGCTCTATGAACGTTGGAGCATCAGGCACAAATCTTCAGGCATGAAAAATAGTCCAGATGGCAGGTAAAAGCAGCAACGTGTGTGTTGATAAAGAAAGATATAGAGCTGTCAGGTAATTGCAGTAGTAATAAGCCAGCATCCGTCCTCTCACTCTCTGAACCCTTGAACAAACTCCTCAGATGGGAAACAGGGTGAAAGAGAGCGAGGGCGTGAGGGAGGGGTGGGGTTTGGCTTGTGCTCCTCATTTTTAGTCATGCCGCTGTGTGACGTTGCAGGTGTGAGTGTGGGGGGGGGGGTGATTTTTACATCTGCCATTAATGCGTTTAAATTGATTAACATAATGCGTCGTGTTTCCGTTCACAGCTACAGCATCTGGGGGGCTAAATACAAAGAAATCCAACTTTTTACCAGCTGAACAAGAAAAACAAACTGCAGTCTAGTGTTTAAACCAAACACGGTACATTCATTTCAAATAAAAAGCTTTTGTTTCATGCATCATGTCCTGAGCTTAATCTTCAATTCACAGCAGCCTCAAAAACTCTTACTAAATATGAATTAAAAATCATTTAAATATAAATACAAGCTGAATGCTTTATATAGCATATTTTATGTAATATTTTAAATTGTACTAATTAATAAATGTAAGTATTAGATTTTTATGTAAATGTAATTACTTGTATATAAAATAATATAAATACTTCGATATACAGTACTAACTAAAACAAACTATATAGACATAATTGTAAAAATAAATAAAAAACGATCACAAAACGTTAAAATTAAAATGGTTACTATTTAAAAAATAAAAAATCTAATTCAAAATATGAACAACTATACAAAAATATAAAATAAAAATACTCTAAATCTATATACACACCACACAAACTATATAAAAATATAAAATAACACAAAAAATAATGCATTTACTCACTATTCTAAAAAATATTTTTAAGTTTAAAATATAGTAATTTAATTAGTTATATACTTTTATTTAAATTCTATTATTTTTACAATAGATGTTTAAATTTACAGATATATATATATATATATTTTTTTTTTTTACAGTAGACTGCTAGTCACATTAATACATAACGTGGCCATTTTGCTATTAAATAGTTTTGACAAATATTTTAATGTTTGGATGTTCCCATTTTAATCCACCAAATAACGGGTCAATATATTTTGCATATTTTCCACTCTCTTTAAAATTCAACTTATACATCTTCACATTGCACATCTTTTCTAGCAGCACTTAATGAAGCGAATGAACCTGCATATACCATTTTTACTGTTGTGAGTTTATTCTTAATCTTAAATGCTTCCACATTCAGCCCATCGGGAAACAACAGAAAGGGCGGACTATTCAAAGCAGACTTATTGCCTATGAGCTCTAACAAATACGTGGCTGTTGTACAAAATGTGTTTCCCTCTTTTGTTGGTATGCTGGATGTCCACCTGCTAACAGATCTATTACAGCGACTCTGTCCAATGGTGAAGTGACATCATAATGAAAACCTTCCTCTGATTGGACGACGCGTGTGCAAAAAACCCCACAGCATATTCACCCTGACAGAGTAATAATATGGGTTTTGTCTGAATGATGGTAATCTTGTTTAGCATGTCCTGGGGCTTCACATAAATTACACTAGGTTATGACAGAGGCAAGCTTGTGGATCAGCACATTCTTTGGGGCCAAGGTCTCCGAAGCCCCCTCTTGCTCGCTCCCAAACTCTCAACCTCCCTTCAGATCAAAAGCTGGTGTCTCGCTGCAGCAATTGTTGCGTTAAAAGTCTCTCTGAGAATTGTGGGGGTTTGCATAATGGGATTATGGAGGGATTAGGAGTCAGGCAGAGGACAGACACAGTTAGGATGGAGCTGAATTCACGACTCCATTCATTCGGACTCGACCGCTCAACATACCCTGCACCTGCAGAGCTGCCTTTCAGATCTGCCAAAAACTTCAGCGACACGCAAGCCTGCCCGAAACGAAACTCTCCCAATCCACACCCAAACTTTTGACCAACCTGAGCGCTGTTGTTTCTCCCCG
Source organism: Ptychobarbus kaznakovi (assembly GCA_027422405.1). Lineage (NCBI taxonomy): Eukaryota > Metazoa > Chordata > Actinopteri > Cypriniformes > Cyprinidae > Ptychobarbus > Ptychobarbus kaznakovi. Next base: position 10,108 of record JAPDDN010000168.1, read on the forward strand.
ACAGCGATGCAATTAAACGGAGACTTCTGCAGCTCAGACGTTTCTCCTGTGAAAAACCCTCCAGTGATCACTCAGATTCGGTCCAAAGCCTGCAATCAAAAGATGCATGTCAATACGAATTCTACATTTCAAAGAGCAAATGAACAGAGCTATGCAATCCAAATAAACAGAATCAAATGCATTGGATTTTTTCAAGACAAAACTGGACATGAACTCTCTTGTTTTACGAAAAACGATAAAACTTTGCTTAAAAATAATATTTAAAAGTATATAACACATTATTATAAAATAACATTATATATTATCTTTAAAAAATTAAATGTAATAATATATTTATTATATTATTTGTAATGCATTTAAATATATACAGCATATTAACTGTAGGAAAAAAATGTAATGAGAATTGCAATTTTGAGTTAAAAATTATATATTTATATATATATAAAATTAAATAATATACATTTATATATACATTTTAGCATTTATTATTTATATTTAAAACAAAAACATAGTAATATATTTTATTACATTATATACAGTATATTATTATTATAAAAAAGGAAAAAATGTTGAACAATAAAAAAAGGAACATTTCTGACTGCAAATGTAACTTACTGTAGTGGTTAGTGGTTAGTTCAGATTGCCTTAGCAAGGACCAATTAAATGCAGAAACCTTCCCCAACTGTTCCTATTGGAGCATTTAGTTGACATTGTTAAACACAGTTGACACTGCAATAAGGGCGACAAGAGATTTGACCCAATGTTAGCAATGAGGAGAGCAGTTAAACAGGTTCAGATTTGAACAGCATGCTCTGTTCTCACAGCTTTTTTCCATCTGAAAGAGCGCTGTGATTACGGTCACATTACTGAGGTATTTGTTCACACCGCTGTGTTTTACTGCCTCAGACTGGACACACGTCTTCCTCCCTCACAGCCCTGTGTCCAAACACTGCTGTTTTATTTGCTTTTGTTTGAGTAGGGGCAGTTGAGATGGTGTTGGAGTTATTTATGGAGGCTGTTTTACAGCGGTCACGAGGTGCAGAGAGAATGAAAGGGAGAGTGATGGAGAGAGGAAAATGCCCTGTGGGAGTGTCTGTTCTGGAGCTCATTCCTGCGAGGGGCTGCCGTCAGACTGCTGGCGTGCTGAGATAAGCCCTCCGACCCCCATCGCTCTCCTTCTCTTCCTCCTCTGCTCTGACTGTCAGCGATAAGAAGATCGTCCTGTAATTGAATGACTATCTTTCTATCACGCTCATTTCAGAAAATAGCGAGAGGCTGGAAATGCGTCTGGTGTGGGAGATAAAGTAATGGCCACTGTCACCATAGTCCCCAATTTACATCCAGACTGGTAATTTAGAAAATGGCAATCAATTCAGCTTCACACTCTGAATGATTTATTCAGTTGCAGACCAGCGTGACCTCCTCTAAATAAGCGGCGGCGCATCAGTAACGTGTAGCGGGAAATGTAAGTCGCCGCATGTATGTCAATACAGCGTCACGTTTGAATAGAACTCTTTCATCTGCATTCTTTACACCTGCTTCTGTGTACAGACTATAAAGCTGGCAGATGCATGTGTGCATATACACTCACTCTCAACTGTAGGTCAAAGGTCAGAGTAGATAAACAAGTCACATCATTCTGGAGTCTAATAATTAGTGAACAAAACTAAACCGCACTAAATACATTTAAACAATCAAAGCTCAAACCTTCTGTTGCACCCTAAGAAGCACATTTAAAAAGATAAGTCTAGTTAAATCTAATAATCTCTAAAACATTTGGATTAGTACATTTCAAAGACTTTAAGCTTTTCGTGAATTTTTTTAAATAATGAAAAAAAAAAGTAGCAATTGCAAATTACTACTTTCACAAGTAGATATTGATAGCTGTAAAATCAAAATAATTTTAGAAATGAGCATAATTAGTAAAATACATATTCACTGTATTTAACATATTAAACAGTGACTGTGGAGAACCCTGTAAAAACGATAAATAATACAAATACTAAATCTAAAATTATGCAATTGCAAGTATTTTTATAAAAAATCTAATACATATATTCATAAATGCATTTTCCATTCATTAATTTTTTTATAATAATTTTTTTAAAACATGCCACAGAAATGACCCTCACAAGCATTAATTTATAGCTGTATATTCTAAAATATTTTAAAGTTGGGCATAATTTAAAATACATATTCAATTTTCAAGATTTCATAAATGTTACATTTCAAGTCCTGGAAAACAAAATTTGTAAATTGTTGTGGGAACCCTTAAAAAAAAACACAATTAAGAAATTGTGTGTGTATTTATAATCATGTCAATTTGAAATATATACAAATAAATGTTTGATTTGATTGTTTCTTTTACTTTTTTATTGCAACTGTCATTATGGTATAAATAATGATATAAATACACCTAAAGTTTGCTAAACATGAATATTTACAAATTATTGGAACAATATCTGCATTTATTATAAACCATTCATTTTATACATGTACTATAAATTCTGTACATATATTTGAATGGACATATGACTGAACTGTATTAATGTAACATTACATTCTACATGAAAACTGAAAATACAGATGAGCATGAGAAATATTCTAAGTAGCAAAAGTTCCTCAGAAAAATCTCAGTCTGGTCTGTCCGTCATTTCTGCCTGGAACTCTCTCACAGAGCAGTCTTCCTCTCTTGCTGTGCGGAAGCACTGGGAATAAACACACAGACACAGACTGATAGAGCAAAACTCTCCTGCCCTCCGGATACCACGGATTCTGTCCTGCTGAACTTCATATAAATACTGAAAAATATGTGTTTTTTGACAGTACACTGAAAGTCAATGGGATTTATATGAACTGTAACATAAAATAATTAATACAAAATCAAGATTTTTCAAAGTGTTAATTAAAACATTTATTATTGTGTATTAATTATACTAATAATTATTGTGGTATGCTTTACAAAAAAATACTACTTCAGTCTTTACTAAATTTCATGTTCAATTCAACGTGTTATTTGCCTTTTTTATAATTAATGTAAAATGAGCCACACACATTGTTTTTCTATGTGGAGCGAAATTAATTTATTTACAAAATATTATTCTCAAATGCATAAGCAAATTCACATTTGCAATAAAGTTTATATATTTAAAAACAGCAATTCATAAACTCATGCAAATATATAAACTTTTTATGAAAAAAATCTGGCAAATCTATTTCAATTTAATACAAATATTCAAAAGAATATTTCTTTATAATCATGATAAATGTTTGATTTGACAGCTTTTAAAATTTTCTTTCTTAATTAACTTCAGTTAACTGTCTTTAGAAACAAATACTGCAAATACACATATTTAGCTCATGCATTTGTGAATCATATTTTCTAAAATTAATTGAGACTATTTGAGATTAAATGTTGTTTAAAATGTCATTTTTGTGTTCCACAGGAGATAGGAAGTCATGCAGGTTAGAAATGTGTGTGTGTCAGTGCATGTGTGTGTGTGTGTGTGTGTGTGTGTGTGTGTGTGTGTGTGTGTGTGTGTGTGTGTATCTGTACCACTGTGCACATCTTCTCCTCCTCTCCTCTTCCTCTCATTCTCAGGTGAGCTCCAGTGAGTCTGACTCTGCGGTCTCGAGCTGAATCCACACACAGTGTTTCTGCCTCCCATCACGTCAGGAGCGGGCAGAGGAGCCGAGGGAACATGGGCAGACCCTCGAGGAACCGCTCGGCCTGGCTTGAGATCTGGGTTTTGAATGAATCCTTCCCCCTGTAGCTGCCAGACGCTCGCTGTAGTTGAACCTCGGCTGAACTGGCTTGGTGTTAATGGGTTGTATGAGTGAAAATGAGCTGTATCCTCTCCTCTCAAGCTGTTATGACCTGCTAATGTAATGAAGCAATTTAAATGATTGCCCTGAAAAAATACTAATTTGTACATTTAAACAGGATCCAAAATGTACTTTTGCCAACAACCACATTTGCCGACCATATACAGTATATTTCTAACTAGCCAGTAAAATATATTTAGCATTATGATTATTGTAATAAATGTAGAAATATTAAATATAAACACATCAATAAATATACTTCTAGTCAAACATTTACAATAATTAGGATTTTTAATGTTTTTGAAACTAGTCTCTTATGCTCACCAAGGCTGCATTTATTTGATCAAAAATACCGTAAAAATTGGGAACTATTATTACATTTTCAAATAACAGTTTTTTTATGTTAATATATATGTGTGTGTGTGATAAAATGTTATTTATTCCCATGATGCAAAGATGAATTTTCAGAATCCTTACACCCTTCAATAATCCTTCTAATATGCTGATTTGTGGCTCAATTATAATTAGTACTCAATTATTAATAATGGTTCCTATAAAAATTCTTATTAAGCAATGTTGTATTTTTCTCTCAGGATTCTTTGAATAATAAAAAGCTCAAAAGAACAGCATTTATGTGAAATACAAATCTTTTATGACATTATAAATATCTTTAACATCACTTTTGATCAATTTAATGCATCCTTGCTGAATAAAAATATTTTAAAAGCCTTGCATATTACTTGAATGGAATCAGGATTCACACAACAATAAAAGTTGTTGTTTATAATGTAGTCACAAATTAGATTTTGATTTTTCATAGATATATATTATTACCACCAAAGCTATTTTATTTTCACATGTAGTGCTTGGCGAGTGTTCATTTTGGATCCTGTTAGAGAGGTTCAAGCATTTTGTCTTTTTTAAAACAGTAAGACTGACTAATCAGCTCTGTAAACTGGCTGGGCGGCGTCGTATCCTCCCGCTGTATCTGTGGTTTAACAGGATCCTGTTCCCAAAGGAGAGAGTGAGTTTGGCTGTTTATGTTTGAGAAGGATGTAGTCTCGCTCTTTTTGACTTTAGACTCAGCTGTGATGTCACTGAAGAGCTGCGGAAAAACAAAGAGAGTGTGAAAATATCAACAAGCAACCAACAGTGTACCCTGCTGTGATAGTTTGATCTTGAATACTAGTGAAACTAGTGCTACCTTAATGACTTTGTGAGGGATCTGTGGGAACATTTCCTGCAGCTCAGAGAAAGAAGCTCCCAGCAGCCACTGCAGTGATGGCGCTCTTCTCAACATCAGTTGAGCAACCAGAGGATTCATGCAGGGAAACTGCAGAAGGCAACGCTCCGCCTAAAACAAACCCACATTAATGCATGGTTGAATTGAACACAGAATAATATTAAACTTTTAGCTCTACTTAGGAAAATCTGCTGAGGTGAGACCGTTACATTTTTCCATGAAACACACATTAACTACAGAAAATAGTTTTCTGATGCTACTAGCAACTGCTTGGACCTACTTAAAATAAGAGAAATTATCTACAGATTTCAAACTTTTTTCTTTACAGTTTAAATGACTGAAAAATGTTGGATTTGACAAAAATATCTAAATTACAAATAAATAAATACTGGAGCTTGTGTGTTTTTGTTCAGACTGAAGAATGACTATGAAATCAACAGATTTTAAAAGGGTTTCATTAATATCTGTCAAGGTAGACAAAAAATAGAGATACAGCAGTTATTTTCTTTAAATATATATTTTAATCTTAGGTATATTTTAACTTAAAATAATTGAATTATTAAAATGTATATAACATATGTATATAACACACACACATATATATACATATATAATACACACACATACATATATATATATATCAGGGATGTAGCGATATTATCAATATCGAAATATCGCGATAGCGATATCGTGGTAAATATCGCAACAGCTCTTCAGTGATCTCGCTATTATCGTGGTCACATGACGATATGAAACGATAGGTCTTCCGGAAAAAAAAAGCATGATTTTTAAATATATAAACTTCTTATTATAAAAGGCATAAAAGCTCTTTAAAGTTGTGTTTTGGGCCATTATGCTTTGGCACAGTACTGTATCTGTCAAACAAACTAAAACCAAAAGCACAGTATGGCTTAATCCCTTCATCAAGTCTGATTGTCTGTGCGTTTGGAACAAAGACTGTAAAAGATGCACAGATGAATATGAACATAATAGCAGATGAATCGCATGCGATAGTGAACATGGTATCGCGTAGCTTGTCAGTGAACTAAGGCTCGGTGTTAAATGTAAATTCCATCTGAAAACAGGTGATGGAGATATATTTCTAATCACAGACCCGCTTTACTGACGAGACGCGCATGACTATCGCATGGGATATATCGTGCAGCCCTAGTGCAAACTTTGCGCAATAGTTATGCTTTCATACAGAAAGTGAAAGTAAAAAAAACTGACAGAGTTTTCTAACGCTTCATTAACAGCGCATATTCTCTCAGAAATGACAAGAGTCAAATCTACTTCAACATGTGCTGATAACAGTATAAATGAATAGACCTGTTTTAAAGACCCCATCCACAACACACCCATTCACCCCTGACCACCCCCCTTCACCTTTGAGGACTCGTCATGCAGGCTTCTGGAAGCGCGCACTTTGTTCAGGTGATCAGCTCATGATGAAATATACATTTTCATTTATTTTACAGTACAAATGTTTTATATGGCTATTAGCCTACTGTCATTGTTTTGATTATTATATTCCAATTTGTTTGGCTTCCTAAAACACCAGTGTGAATGTAATTTAGACTGAGACAGTATATCATAAATAAAAGGAGGGTTAAGTGCCCTTTAAAGTTCAGGTACAAGTCAATTCACTGACTTTTTTCTGAACTTAAGTTTCTTAGTTAAGAACATGGGTTGCAGCTCTTAACTTTGAACTCTCAAAGTGCATTAGATAGAATAATTTAATTTTAAAATGTAAAGTGAAATTTTCCCCCCCCCCATTTTAAATATCGTAATATTATCATATTGTGAGATGTAGAATTTTTTTTATTTTGAAAAATATTTTTTTATATTAATTTGTGCATTTTAATAAAGGTGCAAAAAGTCATGAACAAAGATCTGACAGGAACTTTTATTTTGTCTGCAGTATTTTGTGTACACAATTCAAACTTACATTTTGGTAATCAATTTGGTATGTTTTTTTGGAGCTAGAAACATTTTAGACCCGTCATTTACCTCTGTGGGCTGCACACTGAGCCAGTCTCTATCCAACCAGCTCAGTCCATCTCCCTCGGAGTTCATCAGCGCATGTAAGGAGATCTTATAGATGTAGCTGGCTATCTCGTCTTCCTCACTCACCAGTAACACCTAAAACACATAATATAATATATAACACATATAGTGCATAATACATATGCCGCATATGCCATCTAAAAATGTACACAGACTTTGAATGCAAAATCATTTTCAACAGAGCATACAAGAAATGTTAAATCTGGCCTTGGTATAACCTTTAAAAACACTGACATTTGTTTTGAGGTCTGTTATTGGTAATTGAAAGAAATGAGGAAGAAAATACCTTGACATCAAACTTCTCAGACTTGTTTCCAAACAACACAGATGCAGAGTAGATATGAAGCAGATTGATATAGATGTTACTGGAAATCCTTAAAAGTGGGGAAAAACAGGAAATAAAACACATTTATAGGATTATACAAGACATCTTCACTTTACAAATGGTTACCAAAAGCAAACATGCTATGCAATGCATCATACACCGTGATAAAGTGTGACATGCTAGAGCAAAACAGGGACAATTGTTGGAATCAGCACCCCAAAAATGACTAAGAAATAAGTATTGGATTTCACCTAGCAAATATAATGCAGGGTTATTGTTAACATGATCAAACAGATGTAAATGTATTTCAAACTGACAGTGCCCTGTGGTTCTCGGTGCAGTGCAGAATGACCCAGCAGCGGCTGAACTGCAGAGAGAGGACTGTGAGTCTCACAACAACCTGCTCAGATGCCACTCCAATCCTCATGTCCAACTCACCCAGCTCCTGAACACACACACACACACTTTTACATGTTCGGGGTCACTTTGTGAATAATAGAGCAAGTGTGTATATAGAGCGTCACCTGGATGAGGATGGCAGTGTTCTCATCCACAGTGATGACGTCATAATGGGTTTCACCCAGCTGCAGTGCAGACGGAGAGTGTTTCCTCTCCAGCAGAACCATATTGTACCTGCCAACAACAGTCTTTGTACATCAGCATACTCAAATTCCACGAAGAACCTTTAAAGGAGGTTCTTAAATGAATTTCCACGAAGAACCCATAAATATGATGCAATTTCTTGTTTTCCTTTTCTTTAGTGTGTTATGTAGCTGTTTGTGCATGTATAAGATCTGCAGAGTTACAAAGCTCAAAGTCTCCCACAAAATGATTTATTATATCTAAAAGAGAAGGCTGATCCAGACTGGGAAAAAACACCTCATTAAAACACGCCCCCACATGTCTATGTCACAATGTGGAAATGCCCAAATGTTCACACAAAGAAAGGCGGCGTGGTTTCAGTAACCGCAGTAGCGCTGAAGCAGCCGTGTCAGGGAAATCTGTGTGAAAGCAAAAGCACTTTATTTGGCCTTCCGAAAGTAGATGAAATTAGGAATCATTGGTTAAGATTTGTTTATAACACAACAGCACAACCCAAATGTTCAGTTGACAGTTTCGTGAACCTAGGAGAGTACAAGGCTGGCTATGCACAAAGGCTATTTCTAAAAAAATGGGTCAATTCCGAATTTGCTATGACAATCTGGCGCTTCTGACCCACCCAACCCGCGGATATAACCGCCACCCACGCATCACTAATATGCGGCCACAAATAGTGCAAGTCTGTGGGACTATGGTATAAATAAATTCAACTGTATAACAGTTTCAGTGCAATTCATGTTATAATGTTAGAATTAAAGAACAATAAACATAATACATATTACCGTTGCACTTATTTGATACATAGTCAATGCAGTTATTTTTAAGCTGTTGTTGACATCTTATCTAAAACGTGATTTAGCCAAAAAACAATAACGTTACCACTTTATATGTCTGGCAATATCCGAGCGTGCAAAGGTTCTTTATGATCGTCTTGTTCAATATTCTTATGGTCTGAATTGATAATGCAATATTGATGAACTTGCTGTTTTGGCAAGGGGCGGGGCAATACTGAAACGCAGTCTAAGCTGTTCGCCAATCACGACGCACTGGGACAGCTAACACAACACATTTAGTTTTTCGGAAGGCGGACCTTCATCAAACCCGGAACTAATCGAGTCATTTGTGGCAGGCTGGGGAGAAAGGTATTGTAATAATGTAAATTATGTGAAAAATAATGCGATTTTCGAACCATCAAGCATGAGAGCATGTGTCTAGTACACCCCAAACAAAATCAACACTTTGTAAAAGAGCATAACAGGACCCCTTTAAGGAATGAAGTTACCAAAAAAGGCGATTAAAGCTGCCTTAAAACTGTGTGCATGCAATGTGTTATATGAGTCACATTTAAGAACATGTCTCTGAAATGGTTTTAAAAAATGTCCTGAAGCACCCCATTACTGTCTCCCTCATCTAAAACACCCGATTCAACTCGTCCACTCATTAGTAGAGACTTTAAGACCTGAAGTGGATGAGAAAATGTAAAGAGAGTTGTGAGATGCGTGTCAGATCTGCGTCATGTTCAGCAGACAGCAGCTTTTAAAGCAATAGCAGGCAAATAAGCTAATAAACAGCTGCTGTGATGTCTATTAATACAAGAACAAACGAAAATCAATAACTTTTATAGCTTTAAGGGGTTCATTTATATTTAATTTAGTGTTTGGTTACTATTCATTTTCTGTATATTTCTGCTGAAGGGCACAGGTAGCTAAATATGTCATTTATTATGGGTACGTGTGAAGATTGTTTTAAGTTCACTTAAATTAGAAGTTAAGTGAAGTCTAATAAATGTTAAAATTGATAGCTCTCAATTATACTGTAATGCTGAGAGAGCATTCAGCGGAGAGAGAGACAGAATATACAAAAAAATAATATCTCTACAATAGCAAAAGCTCCACATCTCAATGCATCAGACTTCACACACTAACCACCTAATTTTGCCTACTTTTTAAAACAAGGACAAAGTAGTTGGCCGAAACGATTGAGTAACTCACATTGTCTCCAGTGTGCGTTGCATCTTTAAGCGTCTCAGTAAACCATCAGTGACGAGCAACACAAACGGAACAGTGTCCAGATATGATGCAGAAGTAGATTCTTGAGAGAAATCTGGAAATTAATTATTCAAATAACCAAACACAAAAATGCAATATATTCCAACACTGAAAAGCAAACAGGATTATCATTGCACTAATCATCCTTATTTTGATATCAAATTATTATCATTCAAAATACAGTATGTACCTGCAAATGTTTAACATTGTGTTTGATTCTGCTGTTAAAATATATTAACTATACAGGTGCATCTCAGAAAATTAGAATATGGTGAAAAAGTTCGTTTTTTCTTGTAAATTATTTCAAAAAATCAAACTTTCATATATTTTAGATTCATTACATGTAAAGTAAAACACTTCAAAATTTTTTTTTTTTTTTAATTTTGATGATTAGAGCTTACAGCTCATGAAAGTCAAAAATCAGTATCTCAAAATATTAGAATATTTCCCAAGATCAATCAAAAAAAGGCTTTGCAAAACAGAAAAGTTCAAGTTCTTTAAAGTATATTCATTTATGCACTCAGTCGGGGCTCCTTTAGCACAAACTCCAGCATCAGTGAGGTGTGGCATGGAAGCGATCAGCCTGTGGCACAGCCTTCAGCTCGTCTGTATTGTTGGATCCACTGTTTCTCATCTTTCTCTTGAAAATATCCCATAGATTCCAGATGGGGTTCAGGTCAGGCATGTTGTCTGGCCAATCAAGCACAGTAATATCATGGTCAGCAAACCACTTGGAAGTGCTTTTGGCAGTGTGGGCAGGTGCTAAAGTCCTGCTGGAAAAGGAAATCAGCATCTCCATAAAGCTTGTCAGCAGATGCAAGCATAAAATGCTCCAAAATCTCCTGGTAGACGGCTAAATTGACTTTGGACTTGATAAAACACAGTTCACCAACACAAGCAGACGTCACGGCACCCCAAATCATCTCTGACTTCAGAAACTTCACACTGGACTTCAAGCAGCTTGGATTCGGTCTTTCTCCAGTCTCCAGACCTTGATTTCCAAATGAAAAGCAAAATGTACTTTCATCTGAAAAGAGGACTTTGGACCACTGAGCAACAGTCCAGTTCTTTTTCTCCTTAGCCCAGGTAAGATGCTTCTGACGATGTTTCTGTTTCAGAAGTGGCTTGGTAGCTCTTTTCCTGAAGATGTCTGAGCGTGGTGACTCTTGATGCACTGACTCCAGCTTCAGTTCACTCCTTGTGAAGCTCTCCCAAGTGTTTGAATCGGCTTTGCTTGACAGTATTCTCAAGCTTGCGGTCATCCCTGTTGCTTGTGCACATTTTCCAACCCAATTTCTTCCTTCCAGTCAACTTTGCATTTAATATGCTTTGATACAGCACTCTTGAACAGCCACCCCTTTCAGTAATGACCCTCTGTGACTTACCCTCTTTGTGGAGGGTGTCAATGATCGTCTTCTGGACCATTACCAAGTCAGCAGTATTCCCCATTATTGTGGTTTCAAAGAACAAGAGATACCCACAATTTATACTGTATGGATGGTAATTTATTGAAAAACTATTTCTAATATTTTGAGATACTGATTTCTGACTTTCATTAGCTGTAAGCTCTAATAATCAAAATTAAAACGAAAAAAACTTTTGAAGTGTTTTACTTTACATGTAATGAATCTAAAATATATGAAAGTTTCACTTTTTGAAATAAGTTACAAAAAAATTTACTTTTTCACCATATTCAAATTTTCTGAGATGCACCTGTATATCTTGCAAGCTAATTTTTCGTTCCCACGGCCATAACAAGCAACAGGACATTTTACCAAACACTTGGATTAAATTTCTGCAGCGTCAAGCTGAGAACTAAACCTCACTGACCCAGAATCCTGCTCCACATAATTGTGCATTAAACATCAACATCATGTGAGCATTATGTTTGTTGGACTGACTGGATTCAGGCACTGCAGTGGAGAAGGAGATAAAGTTGACGTTTCTCTCTGAACACACACTGCCGAAGGGTGAGTGACCCACAGAGTGAAGCTCAAACACCACACTGAAGCTCTGCCACGGGAAGTCAGGACCAACGTGCTGACTGCACACAACAAGACATCTACTGCAGGAGAGTCTGAGGAGAGAGGAGACCGACAATAACAGATAATACATTAAATCAGACCATATATCCAGACCTCATGTAGTAGAAATAAGAAGGAAGATCTATACACCTGTCCATCACTTCTCTGCTCACAACTTTACTCTTTCCCTCATTGGGGATGACTTCAGACACAGAGTTCCCTAAACGCGCACACAGAGAATCACACAGGACAATCACCACATAGAACCGGTCTAAGAAAATATATAGGGTTCTTGAAAAGTTAACTCACCTCGTACCTGGTTGAGAGCTACAAGCAACTCTGTGTTTACACGGTTCACGGTCAAAACTAGAACCTGCTCACATTCAACAACAATCATTAAACACTCACATTCTGTCAAATCAACTTTGTTTGAATAGTATGCTTAGTCAAGTAAATGTGATTTCTATAGTGCTTTTTACAATACAAATTTTTTTCAGCTTTGCAGAATCATGATGTTAATATTTATAAAATCATGCCTTATAGTTAATAACATAGTCGATAATATATTTTACATTGAGATTTGCTATATAGTATATATTGGTTCGTGTGTCTGTACTGTATACATGCAAATAAAGTTTCAACTTTACATAAAGCTGTGTGATAATACAGTTTAAACTGTAAATCTCACTTTAGTGTTGTGGTTAGAATGGGAATTCATCCATGTGTTGATTTGCTCCTGGAGCTCCAGAAGTTTAGGATTGGGTTCTTGTCTCTTCTGACTCACATACTGCAGCACCTCAAACTTTCTCAACAGCTCATCCAGACAGCTCAGAGCACAGGAATCCTTCACATTAGCCAGGTAACCTAAACAAAGGCAGATTTGACAGGTGTGTGAGCTACACCATGATAAAAACACAAATGAGATCAGTTTATGCCAGACAGCAATGTCACAGAATTTGGTATATTTTAGATTGATAAACCAAAAGTAGGGTAAGAAAGTACCTTTCCAATCATAAATTATTAATAATATTACTATTCTTAAAACTTTGAAGGAATATTAGTTTTTCTTCTGTTTAAATTCGAACAATAAATATCGGTTATGCAGTACTTTGTTTGGCAATTAATTTGATTACATATTAAAAGATTAAATTGATGTTTTATGCCACTGTTTTTGATCATAAATTTGTATTGAATCATAAATCCAGAAAAACAAAGGAGAATTTCTGAAAAAAATTCATGAACTCAATTGATTAGACACGCTTTTTGATTATTTAAAAAAAAATGTTCCTCTCAGCAATATTAGACCATTTTCTATGAGACATGAGTGTTTTTTCTCAGATATTTACCAGTGGCTGTGCTGAGGTCACATGTGAGAAGAACATGTTCCTTCAGCGTGACCAGAATATGTAGCAGCGTCATTTCATCAAACACACTGTCCCCATCTGCCACAAAAATAACAAAATGATTCTCTTCAAAAACAATCATGTAATGATCTTTGGCTATTTCACATTGTTCTGTGCATTCTTATAATGTGTGAGAAGGTGTCTCCTCTGACTCTGTTCTGTCCGAAGCGTTCTCTCTTGCTGCTTTATGAGGAATCTTGTGAGTTCAGAAGACAGAGTACCAAAGTCTCTGTTGTTCAAAGCAGAGATGCCCAGCGAGAGAGAGGGCAAAGCCAACGCAAGCAGCTCCCTATATGCATCTCTTTGACACTCTACAGGAATAAACACATATGGTGATTCATTTCTCAAACCAAACAAATAAATGATTATGAATAAACAAAAAAACATGTACTTTGTGTTGCAATATTCAAGATCTGAAGGCAATGATGATACCTGTGGCTTGGACGTATACAGTCTTGCTGATGGTCTGTTTCTCTTCACGGGGAAAGCTCGTCTCAGCGGCAATGACACTGCTTTGTGTTTCTGAGATGTGATTCACTGTTTTTATTCTGTTCTCTAGCAAGGCTTTTCCTGTAGAACTCACATTTACCTCTGAAAGAAATTGAACTATTAGACAGAATAGGATACTTATGTTTCAGTCAGTGTATAACTAACAACAAAATATGTCAGGAAGCTCCTCCCAACATTCTGCTGTTCCTTACAACATGAAATCCGATGGACAAAATCAAGTCCCTACATACATTTTTTTTGCTCAAAACTCATTCCATTTGGCTATATCTATAACAATAAGGAAGTTGCAATAAACACTATTAATTCTCTCACTCTACCTGCAGATGTTAGACTGCTCTGTTGAGGTTTTTGCATTTGCATTGTTCTTAATGTCAAGAAAGATGACAAAGGGTTCAGGTCTTCATGAGACAGAACTACAGAATTATTTCTCTTACTTCCTCTCAAACAGTTTGACAATGGAGATGATTTAGAGATCATATCTTCTCTTCTCTGTTCAGGCTGCTTGGGAAGGGTTTGTATATTGGATATCACTTCAATATGTTTAACACTGGGCTTCTGTGAAGAAAACTTCTCAATCCCTTTAGAGATGATGGGCTGCTGTTCTGAATTCCCAGAGCATCTTTCTGCTGGACTAGACTGGTGTTGTTTTATCTCTGCAGCTTTACAGTGTCCTCTGGTTGTTGTCACTGTAGAACTGTCTTGTTGGTGGGACTCCATTATAAAGAACTTCACAGTCGTACCTCTATCCACCTGTGCAGGTACAGCTGACTGCAGTGGTTTACTCTGGGAGAGGTGAACTGCAGTGGGACGACCTGAAGTTGGCAGTGCTGAGAAACCATTTATATTTGACTCTTTTTTTCCTGCACAAAAATAGGAATAGTCCACGTTTGGTACAAGTTGTGCTCAGTCAACAGCACTTATTTTATATTATTTGAGCTGTAAAGTTGTTTTCTTTTTCTCTTTGTATACAGCTTTACACAAAAAAATGTTTAGTAAGTGAACTAAAATCAAGTCGATGCACATTGTTTGCATCTTGTTGCTATACTAAAACAGTTTATGTTTAGCGTTTACCATTAACGTTGATGGATTGGCCCCTTTTACTGCCATTGTACACTTCTGGTCAAAAGTTTGGATTTTTTTTTATGTTTTTGATAGAAGTCACTTATGCTCATCAAAATTAAGCTTTGCCATCACATAAGTAACTTTACTTAAATTATATTCCTTTATGGTTAATAATTAACAGCAATTCTAGACTTTCCAATTTCCAATTTTGTTTGTTTAAACTTCAAGTATGAGCAATAACAATGTCTGCCTTATTAAGCAAACAATCATGACTAGAAAATATATATTAACATTTATCTGACTGAAATGATGATAGAAACTTAAAACGCTCACCTGCATTCGAAGCCCACTTACTCAGCAACTCTGCAAAAACACAACATTACCATACAGAACTTAAGAGTAGTATTTCATTCTAACAAAATCTTAAAACCATAAAAAAAAAAAAAAGTGTAATATTGCCTTCTGTCTTATATAGTCTTTTTAAAAAGAGAGACAGATATTGTATTCTGTCTTACCATCTATTTTCACAAAAGACAGTGGTGAGAATGTTTCATCCACATGTGGCTTTCTCACAGCTCTCTTACAGTCTTCTGTAGACAGTTTCTTAGTATAGATGGAGAGATTTCCGAAGATGTTTTCAGGAAGCATCACTGTACTGCCAGTGAGATGAAAGCTGGCCCATATTGTCTTTGGGTTCTGCAACCGGTTCCTTCTCCACCTTCAGGAGTGTGAGAAGCCCTGGGAGTGACTGAATGTGGACCAATGGCTTAGCTACCTGTGGTTCTGTACAAAAGCACAATGGAAAAAAAACTTTGTCTAGCCATCAGTATTTGACTAAAGAACAAAATGGCCAAGATGGGAATATTTATGTGAATATTTTGAGTAATTATATACACTTCTATTCTCAAATTATTTTCTACAAATTACCAGCAAGTAAAGATCGAGCCACACATTGGGGATGTTTCTCTGCCATCCAAACAGCTTTTTCCATATTTTCACAATCACTGTCTGACATGAAATGCCTAGGAAAAGTACATTACATATTATTTACTTTATGATGATATATTCCATTATTATGAGCAGTGTTTTCATTGATCCTAAAGTCAACGTGAAAAGTAAATTGACCCTATTTAGTTTCTTTATAGACCTTAATCAGGTTATAGACGCTATAATGAATTTAACATGGATGAAAACAAGGTTGTGAGGGATATATTTACAGTTTTTACAATGGCACATGCTGTATAAAGGTATAAATAAAAAAATTGGTTGTGAATGCCATTTCATGTTGACTCAAAGAATGAAAACAAATGTACAAGTGAAAACAAGCCTGTACTAGATGTCTCAACATATTTAATGCACCAAATATTTACAGCCTTCTCTCCTTCTTATAACAAAAACAACAGACTCACTGCTTATAAACTGGTGACAGAGTCTCAGCTGACAGCTGTCTGCTGGACATACACAGGTCTGGTAGACACAGCGTATGACTACATGGTGAAAGAAGCAAGTCTAATTCCATCTCAGCATAAGACCTCGAAGCAACTGGAATGAAAGGTTTTGAAGTCACTGGAGATTAGAAGAGCCATCTACAGCAGGACCCACTCTTTTATTGTGATTAAATATGAAAAGTAATTTCCCATACCTGGAGATTGTGGCTCCTTGAAGGTGATGTTAGCAAAGCAGCTTTCAGGCATTTCCAGGACCTCCAACTCAGCCGTGTGTTTATCTGCAGAGGTGACTATTATAATTGAAATATAATTATTATTGACTTTTATAGAAAATACAACGGCACCAAAAAGTCACACAGTCTGATTGTTACTGCATTAGATGACAAAATATAAAAGCAAATGGCATTTGCACTTTTGAGCTATTTATTGGTGTTTGAACAGTGCATCAATCGCTTCATTTTTTAAAACCTAACAAATGTATAATTTTTTTCATTCAAATGATTAGCGTATACTTGTTCTTTCTTCTTTAAAATAAACACCTTTGTTTTATATTTTGTCATCTAATGCAAATGACATTCAGACATTTTCAAGTTTCCAAATACTCTTTGGGGGCATTGTATATTTTTTGCTATGTACAGTAAATGTCAAGTTTTACCTTCTTTGAGAAGATCTTTTAAAGGAAAACATTCTTCTATTGGTTCACGGGTGACATTTAGAAAATCTTGCATTTGTGCAAAGGAATAATTGGGCTCATGTCTTGGAAAGCCGTCCATATGAACTTCAACCGGCAACATCAGAGACTGTTAAGAAATCATAGCTGGTATTTAAAATAAACTAAACTTTTTCATTAGCCGCAAATAGCACAACCAAGAGAGATATTTACTTTAACGTGATTTAGTTTTGAAGATTACCTCTTCGTTCAGTACTGCCTCTTTTTTGAACTCTTCTGTAGCATTTAAAGTAAGCGTGGCACCTGTTACCTTGTCCAAAACTGCTTCATATGAAGCACAGTGTCTAGAAGGAGGAAATACAGGCGAGTTGAAAATATGATTTCAGTGCATCAGATGACCATACACAGGATAATCTGACATAGGCATGGTTTCTATCTTCCTCTGAGCCAGGTTTTCAAGATTCAAGATTTGTATTCGTCACATACACAATTATACAGAATATAATCAGCAGAGAAATGTAAGTCAGGTCCGCTCCATGGAATTATATGAATATGGCGGAATTGACAATACAGCAGACTTTGACTTTGACTTATGTATATTCTCTTGTGTTTGTATTTCATATAATTGCACTGTCCATGGAGCGGACCTGACTTACATTTCTCTGCTGATTATATTCTGTATAATTGTGTATGTGTGTGTTCCTGTGGCTCAGTGGTAGAGCATTTCGTTAGCAGCACAAAAGGTTGTGGGATCAATTCCCAGGGAAAACACAAACTGATTAAAATAAAATAGTATAGCCTGAATGCACTGTAAGTCGCTTTGGATAGAAGCGTCTGCTAAATGCATAAATGTAAATGTGAAGAATAAAATCTTGAATCTTGAAGAACTATTTGTTCAATTCTCAGTCAACTTTCACATGAGTGAATGATTCAGATTTGTTTTGCCTAATCCCTAATGTTATTCTTTATGTTGTACCTAAAAATAACCTCTTCTAAGAGATTTACTGATGAATTGAGAACTGGATCCGAGACAATCATGATGTTCAGCCCCTGAAGCATCATTTGAAATGGAGGTAGGTGGCTTTTGAACTGCTGCAGATGGTCACTGAATATCACCTCCTCTGGCAGAGAACGATCTAAGATTCAGGAGACAAGGAAAGGACGGATTAACATCTAGATTTTCCATTATGAGCGCATCATAAGGTAAAATCAATACTTCTGTGGTCCAAGAACATATAAAGAACTCTTTGAAATCCCTTTGAAAGTAAGCTGTGTGATTTTAGGTATTCTTTAGTACACATCTACTAGGGTTGGGCCGAGAAGACGATGCTGATGGCTGATAGACATCAAGATGTTGAGCCGGTGTTCTGACATTTTATCCTACCCGTCAGATTTTCCTACCTCTGCTTACTTGCGCGCATCAATATTGCATCCTTTTTCTCACGCTGAACAACAATATTTAATGTATCTGCATTACTGTAAGGGTAGGTTTATGGTTGGGGTAGGTGTAGACGTTAATAAAACAATCTAATAGGTAGAAAAAAATATTTATTGTTGGTTTCCGGTATTAGCTGTAACCCTATCACAACCGCGAATATAACACGTAATTACTGTATGTGCATTACTGTAAGGGTATGTTTAGGTATTTGGGTGGTAGGTACACATTAATAAAACATAATTTAACAGGTAGCATTTTTCGTTGTCGAATTGTACTACCCACTGTTTTAATGGGAGGTAGCAAAATCTGACAGGGTAGCACAAATCGACAGAACACCGGCATCGTGATCCCCCCCCCCAATCCGCCGCATCCCAATTCCGAGTTCGGAATGGAAATTAAGTGTACTACGGAACCCCTAAGCCTAAGGGGAATAAATAGCCTACGAGATGGGAGGATAAAAAATATTTATATTTTCTCTCGCAATTATATCTTTGGGTAATTATACTGTATATAAATTGCGGGCTTCAGGGAGCCTCTACTAATATGCAGGACACTGAAACCGCTTTTGAATGCGCGCTCTTATTTTACTTTCACTTTCGAGATTCGCGATCACACGGACTCTATACTGCAGAACAGCAGTACTTACTTCACATTTTACAAGATTAGACGTTTGTCAGTGGTGCTCAGTATCAAATAATTCGCCATCATCCTTTCAAGTCGTCTCTCCTTACTCTGTGTATGTGATAAGAGAATTGAATGTACTGTAATGCATCAAGCTACTGCTAGCAAGCGGCTAACCATGTCCCTTTAGTGGCTCTGTAGAACGCATTATTTGTTTTCTGTGCGTTTCTGCATACGGATTTATGCTTCGGGCACACCCCTAACCCCGCCCCCGATGCCATCGTTCATCATGATGTTTCACTGTAGACATCGTCTGATGCCAATTCGGTAGACATCGCCCAACCCTAACATCTACCCCTTTTTAGTACAGTATCACAGCCAAAAGTCTACTGGTACAGTATAATAAAGAAATGACACAAAATAATACTGAGTACTCCAGTTCTCACCATCACAGCATTTATCTGGTGTACATGGACTAAAACTCTCTTCCCAAGGTGATCTGGTGGTACTGCTCACAACACCATCTAGGAGCCAGAGGGCTTCTGTGGTAGAAATACTGCACTGAGAGGCAGGGTTAGAGCTGGGAACCACTTCCTCTTGACCTCTTCCTGTCTGCAACACATTAAACCTAAACACAACACAGTCCTATATGAAGAACCTGCATTTAATGAAAAAAATGAAGATTTGCTGAAACTGTGCACCCCCAAGAAATCCAAGACATAGATGAGTTAATTCTTTCATCAGAATAGATTTGGAGAAATGTAGCTGTAAATCACTTGCTCACCAATGGATCCTCTGCAGTGAATGGGCGAGAGTGCAAACAGCTCATAAAACTTCAACCCATTGCTTCAGAGCTAAAATACGAATCCTCTATCCATAATAAAACTTCCTCCAGTGAAACCGTCATCTCTTCTGAATCAGGAGATGAATATGCACAGATCAAGAACTGTTTAGAGACCACAACATTGTATGGTCTTTTTCACTAAAGGAAGCCTTTTTATGGATTATGATGGACTGGAGTGGTGTGGATTGCTTGTGAATTATTGTGTTTTTATCAGATGTTATGACTCTCATTCTGACGGCACCCATTCACTGCAGAGGATCCAGCAAGTGATGAAATGCTAAATTTCTCAGAATCTTTTCATGATGAAGAAACAAACTCATCTATATCTTGGATGGCCTGAGGGTGGATACATTTTCACCAAATTTTCCATTTTGGAAGGACTTTATTTAAACACAACTGAGATCAATTTAATCTTCATACAAAATAAGCTGAGATAGATCGTATCAAAGGACTTTACAGAAACGGTTCAAACCTCTCCAAATGGTCACTGAAACGTGTGCTGGCCTTCAAATCATCCATTACAGACCCAGTCACTTGTAGAGTACAAACTGACGTTTTGTTCTCTGTCAAAAATGACACAAGTCAACGTTGGTATGATTTCTTTGGATATAACAAAAAGTCTCCAGGGAACAGATATTTACAGGACATCATTTTAAAAGCAAAGCTGCTCTTGTCAAAACAATGAAAGCAACTTATTTCATATTGAATTAAACACAAGCATGGCACACTTACTCCATGGTACTCTGTAAGCTTCGTCCTGCAGGTGTCCGTTGTGTGGGTAGATGTTACTGACCAGCTGGAACGGAACCGGAAGTTCTAACAAGCTGATCATCATTCTGCGTCTGACTGATGCCTGAATATTGAAACGTTTGAGAGCTTTACAATGTTTTTATTTGATATTTTTATATCGGATTTTACCCCTATTCTAGTTTTTATACTACTAACACCCTGTCAATTTTTCCTTTTTGTATGTATGAATAATTGTATAATGTTCAATATTTGTATTTGTATGAAAGCGCATGTAACGTTATAATGTTAGTGTTGTTTTAGATTGAAAAAAACATCTCAACAATGTTGTAAAACCTTAAATATTGTTCAGAATACAAAGGAAATCAGACTGGGAACCACTAATGTGCTTTATTATAGATGAGTGGTGGGAACTCACCTCAGAGATGTAATCAATACCCTTATATCCGACAGTCGTGAATCTGGCACATTGTAGAGTTTGACCACAGGAATTCATGTTGAAATCACACCAAAGCAGCTTAAAACAAACTAAAGAGCTAAGAATTTACAAGATATCAACTAACGTCAACGTTATCTTGTTGTGGAATAATCTACACGCGATTGGAGTGCAGTTTCGAGAAAAAGTAAGTTACACATCCCCCCCAGTTAACGTTAAACGGAATTAACGTTAACGTTATGTAAAAATGGTCTGGTTTTGATGTGGCCTGTCAATTCGATACTTAACTTAAGCGAACGAGCTGAATATATCGTTAAATATTGGTTCTGTTGAAATGACGAGCGATAAAGTAATTAAATTAATTCTAGACAACCGAGTTAAACCGCTCAGTTGCGCACTTAAAACTGGAAATAAATAACAAATCTAAACTAAAGCCGTCTGAGGGGAGAGACTACACACGCGCTCTCTCGGTGATTGACAGGTTGAAGCCACGCGACGACCACGCCCACCTCACTGATTCATCAAATAATGAAATTAAATTGAATTTAACATTTGATTTATCAGTTGAGACGCTATTTTATTGATTGTTTTTATTTATTATTTGATAATTTTATTTATTTTAATTTTGATAAGAAAAAAACTTTACATTATGAAATTCATCCCAGTGTCCACCAAAATACCAGGCCTATATTTACCATAGTAAAACCGCCACCATTATCCAGGGTTGCTATCAATTTGAAAATCTGCTAACCAAATTTGGTTGACTAAAAATGAAACCATAACCAGATTTGTTACTTAAAAAAAACTAAACTGAATTTTTTGTTAACTTAAACTTGTTTTACTTCATCAGGTACTATAGGCAACATTTCACATTTTAATTTCCCATTAAAATAAAATGAATAAAACCTGTACACATACAACATTTTTTTTTAACTAATACAAATTACAAAGAAACTTTTACCAAAATGTATTTAACAAAAAAGTACATATACAATTTGTTTCTAAATATATTAAAATAATATAATGATGTAAAATAGCACTATTAACCTCAATTAAGACTCCATGTGATTTTTTATGATAATTACTGTTACTGTGGGGAAATAAAATTGTATAATTACATTGATGGTGTCATGAAAATTAGTAGCCTGTATCTAACGAAGAGACGTGTGCATGCTGTTATTTTATGTATTTTTTAACAATTGAAAGCATTTACTATTTACTAAGCATTTACTAATATTTTAATATTCCAGACATACAATTTCATAGTCATACTGAAGAATAGTGGTAGTGCACTGCCATCTAAAGGACAAATTATTGATGCTTGGACTATGATGAATGCTGCTTGCAGATGTATTTTCATTTTTTATTTCTTATTTTTCTACTTCACATTTTTTCCTCAAGTGTTTTAGTTGTTTTCATTGTAAAAAAAATATAGTCCTAAATTCAGTAATACTATTGCAGGATGTTTCTGAATAATGACACAACTTGACTCCTCAGTTTTACAAAGAGATTGGCTTTATTTCAGAACAAATCAATCCGTGTAAGATGTTAAGATTGGCACAGAAACAAATCTGGGACTTGACTTTTTACAGTACCTGTGGGGGGGGGGAATAAAATAATTTGAAAGTGCAAAGACATAAAGCACAACATTTTCATTCTGTCAACTAATAAGAATAAAACACAACACAGTCTCACCAGCTGTAGCAGTATCCCATGACAATAACTGAGCCAACAGCACTTATGGACCCAACAGTTACAAGAGCAGACATCTTCATGATGTAGGATGTTCCTAAAGGGAGAAGAGAAATGGTTTATATTAAACCACTTTAAGTTTTCTTTTGTTTTTTTACAATTTTCAGATGGCATAAAGCAGTGACAGATTTATGATCTTTACCTCTGGCTTTAGCCCAGATCACACAGGACTGTGTTCTAGGCTACCAAAGAAAACACAGAGAGAGAAATTAGAGAATGTATCAAAAAAGTATTAAATGCACTCATTTTACAGGTCTTTTAAAGTCATCTGCCCACCTTTCCCCACTGACACACAGTGCGGAGGATGACATAATAGTCTTTTCCATTTTCCAGAGGTGCGTTGTAGAAGTCTCCATACAGCTGCTGATCCCCTATAGTGAAGTTGATTTCTGCAGCGAGACCACTGAGTTGTATCTGGGCCGTGACGTAGCCTTGGTCACATCTCTGCTGTGTGAAGAACCGCGGACTTACAGACGAGCTGCAGTCAAACAGCATCACGCCCTCGACTGGTATCACGAACACCTGGTACATACTGAACACACAAAAATCATTCACAGCAATACAGAATTATCTACAAATAGATGATATATTCGGTACATGCAGCAGGGATCAAATAGCAGGGTTTTTAAAGCTGCAGTTTTATTTGCAATGTTTGTCTATTTAGAGAATTCAAGAAAGAATTCAAATATTTAAAGGGGTAGTCCACCCAAAAATGAAAACTTTACTTTAATTCAAGTTCTTCCAAACCGGTATGATTTCTTTTGTGGAATACAGAAGAAGATATTTTGAAGAATGTTGGTAACTCGTTTCTGTTCCCACTGTTCCCATTCTGTTGTATGGACAAACAATTACTATGGAAGTCAATGGGAACCAAAACTCTTTGGCTACCAACATTATTCAAAATATCTTATGTGGAACAAAAATGTTGGTACAAAAACGATTTCGGTTCAGACTTCCGTTATATAGACAAAAATACAATGCAAGTAAATAGGAACCGAAACGGTTTGATTCTTCAATATATCTTCTTAAATGATAACAGAATCTTCATTTTTGGGTGGACTATCCTTTTAATATTTTCATATTTAATTATTATATCAATATTTGAGACCGTACTATTTCCAGGTCACTAATTCAGCAAATCTCTGACTTCGATCATCTAAACTTTGTACAAAAGTTCAGATCTGAAGTGCATCATGTTTTGTTCGTGTCAGTTCAAGTGCTGCTGTCATAAAAGCAAAGGAGACACACCAAAGACATCCTCAAAGATGTACTCAAGTGGCATTAACTGTTTATGTAAAGCAATGTTCAATGTCTTTACCATATTGAGTCAAGTGTGTTGGTGGATCTCCATAATTTTAGAGTGGGCGATGAAGCCTCTACCTCACTATATTTGATTTCTGGGGTGGGGGGAACTAAAAGAGAACAAGAAATACAGTGTACATGTCATTATACAAGTATACAGTATGAATAGTTTTATTGTTTTGGAAATCAATACGCACCATGCAAAGCACTCATAAACCCAACTGTTTTAATGCAAGTGTTTGGGTCTTAACATGAAATCAGAATTTTACTTTGTTTATTGACATTTCTCAGTTTAATTTTAACTTGACGTATTAAAATAACTGAGATAAAATCTAGACATGTTAAAAAATTATGAACAATTATCAAATAAAAAATAAAAAATAAAAACAACAAATTAAAAAAACACTGATTTGCATTTCATTAGGCAGGTCTATAATGCAACCTTTCTAAAAAAAGTAATTTAAGTAATTGAATGTCAGTTAATGTGATACATAAGTTACATATAAGCAACAACAATAAAGTCTGAAACAAAGCATATCATCTTGACCTGCACTGAATATTTTTCACTGATTCTCCTGTTTCGATCAGAAATGTTACATTACACAAGTAAAAGTTCATTCAAATCCTGAGGTTTTTGGCGTAAGGATGAAAGCAGCTTTTGTTTTGTACCTGGTATGCTAGTGTTTGCTGTTACTGTAGCCATGGCTCGCGTGGACTCGGCTGTAATGGTTATGGTGTAGTTTGTGGCAGGCAAGAGATTCAAACAGAGAACAGGCCACAGGGCAGAGGAGCTGAATATCTTTTTCCTCCTGTCACTGAACAGCTGCTCAAAGTCTCGCAATCCAACGAATGTCACCTGTGATGAGATTCATAGCCTCATTTATGATTAAAGAAGACAACGTGTGCAAAGATGTTGCTGGATTTCATTAATAAATTAATACTCACTGTGTATTTCTCCCTATAACCCTCATTCTCTGCATTCCAGCGCAGGCATCTTTCATTAATCACCACCAGATCGTTAATTGTCAGTTTCAACTCTGTAACACACAAAATCAGATACAAATTGGACCAGACTTTATGCTGGCAGACACACTTCTGAGACTGTGGTTTAGTATCCCACTGTGCTGAACAGTGAGGATGTGTACCTTTGCAATGCAGGGTGGCGATCTGCCACTTTCCTGTGATGTCACATATTGAAATGTAACTTCCTGTTTGTCTGTAGTGCCCTTTAACACAGCGGTGGATCACTGCAGTGCTGTTGTCCCATGCTACCTCTGCATGTGGCACCTCTGGCGCAGGGCCACAATGTGCTATAGACAGAAAAACACAGAATGACAGACTGGTTCTGAAATATGTGGATCTAAATACAGAACATTTGTTACAAAATATAAGGACTTGAATTTGTTGATTTTAAAAGTTAATGTAGAACACATTGTCCCCATATCATGCAATGTATAAATATAAATCAGAAAAACATTTGATTAAAATACAGAAAATTATTTTCTGAATATATTTTAAATTAACATTTATTCCTGTGATGCAAACATCCTTCCTCCATTATCCTTCATACATCATTCTAATATGCTGATTTGCTGTATAAGAAACATTTATTATTATTGTCAATGTTAAAAACAGTTAACCAGCTTCAGCAGATTTTTGAGTTTTCTCAACTTATTGTTTTAAATTTATACAACAAAAAGTTGAGAATCTCCTGCAAAAAATAAGTTGAGAGAACTCAAAAATCTGCTGAAGCTGGTTGCCTTAAAATTGTAAATTGGCTCAAATTTTTTTTTTTTATTTTTTTTTATTCTTTGACCAATAGAAAGTTCAAAAGAACAGCATTTATTCGAAATAGAACACTTTCGCAACATTATCAATGTCTTTTGTGCAAATTTTTATCAATTTAATGCATCCATGCTGAATAAAAGTCTTTAAAACAATCTTACTGACCTCAGACTTTTGAACATAGAGTACATTATAGCAGGAATTCAGTTATTTTACCTGTACATGTTACAGACACTTTTCCCCATGTTCCATCTGATGTACATGTTGTCATGTTTGTGTCACTCTCCTGTTTGAGTCCATATTTACATTTGTACTGAACCACACTGCCCAATGTAGATGCTTTGTTCCAGTGTATATCTGTTAGTGGGAACTCTGGGGGAGGCCCACAGTTTATCTCTGTTCAATGGGACCAGTGTAAAGTGTTACAAATAAAGACCACTGCAAAAACACTCTTTTTTTTCCAACCGAAACTATGTATGATGACCTTAAAGTGTAAAGCAGCTTATATGTTGCGTTCCACGAAAGAAAAACGTCATATACGTTTTGAATGACATGAAGGTAAATAAACGATGACAGAATGTTGTCAGTACCTTCACATCTCATGTTAACTTTGCTCCACTTTGCGTCTGAGTTACACAATGACACATTTCCTTCACCCACAGTGCGGTATCCAGCTTCACACACATAGAGGGCCACAGAGCCCAGACTGGAGCTGTTACTCCATAACACAACTGAGTGAGGTAGCGAGACGGGGACGCCACAGTCTACTTCTAAACAAACACACATACAGACACACTGTACATGTGCATATACATATTATCAGCGTATTAAAGAGAACAGCACTGAAATATCACATGGGTCATTTTCAGGAAACGTTCAGTCTACGTTAAAGGAGTAATTTGACCAAACATTTACATATGCTGAAAATGTACTCACATACTCAATTTTGTTTCTTCATCAGAACAGATTTGGAGAAATGTAGCATTACATCACTTGCTCATTAATAGATCATCTGCAGTGAATGGGTGCCGTCAGAATGAGAGTCCAAACAGCTGATAAAAACATCACAATAATCCACAAGTAATCCACACCACTCCAGTCAATCGGTTAATGTCTTGTCAAGCGGAAAACTATGTGTTTGTAATAAAAAAGAATGATCATTGCTTTCATAATGCATAATTTATCGGTCTCCAGTGAAAAAGTCATCTCATCTGAATCAAGAACAAAATATGCACAGATCAAGGACTTCTTACCAGAACAATCCAAAACAAATACGTTAGTGGATTTTGATGAGAATGGACAACAGGGGATAGACTTTTTCACTGCAGGAAACATTATTGTGGATTATGGACTTGTATTTAAGCCAGAAAGTGATAGTTTAAAGCTAACATTTTAATGATGAATTCATTAATTCCAAACATGCAGCTTTTTACCTCACCAGACATTAAATGATGGACTAGAGTCATGTGTGTGATGTTTTTATCAGCTGTTTGGACTCTGACGGCACCCATTCACTGCAGAGGAACCATCGGTGAGCAAGTGATGTAATGCTACATTTTTCACATATCTGTGAAGAAACAGACTCATCTACATCTTGGATATAATACAGGTGAGTACATTTTCAACAAATTTATATGATTGTGTGAACGATTAATTTGTTGTCAGAATGGATAAACCTATTATATTATAAGCCCAAAAAAATAAAAAAATTCACAGGATGTCCACAAATCCTCTAATTTGACGAAAATGCACAAAGCATTTAAAAAAAACACTGACTGGAGCTGAATAATCACACTATTATCTTCAGTAGAGCAGCTTTACAGTTGAACTCTGTTTCATGAGAATGAACCATTTACACAATAAAGAGAGAAAATGTCACAAAAAAAACTTACAAATATACCTTGACACAGAATATCAGGAAGACTCCAGATTCCCTCTGAATCACAATCTGACGTATCTCCTTCCCTAACATTATGAAATCCCTCAATGCACTTATAAGTCACACTAGATCCAACTTTAGTGTCTCCTCTCCATATCATAACAGAGAGGGGGAGAGAGGGCGGTACTCCACAGTTCACCTCTAAGAAACATCAGAAACCTTGAAAATGTCTTCAGTTAACACATTACATGCAAAGTCATACAAATAAAATTAAAAAGTTAACTGAGTTTTTAAAATTTTGTTAACATATACCTTCACACAACAGAGTTGGTTTTGTCCAGTAACCGTTCTCAGCGCACACAGATATATTAAGTCCTTGTTTAGCATAGTAGCCGTGTTTGCAGTGATATGTTACAGTGCTGTTAAACGTGACTCTGCCATTCCATGTGTGTACAGTGAGGGGCAGTATAGGAGGCTCTCCACACACAATCTCTGTTGAGAAGGAAATGACATGTCAATATAGTTATGACTGAATCACTGCGGTATAAAGAGGATTTTTAGGGTGGAAATTATGCACTGTGAAAAATCTAGAAGTTGAGAAAGCTCAAAGACTTGAGACAACCAGCTTCAGGACTTTTCTGACTATACTTAAATCATAGCAACATACAATATGTTTTAGCCTTTATTGTATTGTTTGGACTCTCATCCTGATGGCACACATTCACTGCATAAGATCAATTTGCAAGTAAGTGATGTAATGCTAAATTAATACTTTACTTTACTTTTTAGTCATTTAGCAGACGCTTTTATCCAAAGCGACTTACAAATAAGAAAAAGTAAACTATCAGTTAAAACTTTATAAATACACATTTAAGAAAACTGAGAAATTAAATAAAATGACAAATGCATACAACAACATTTCAAAACTAAACATTTAAATGAAAACAAAAAATAAAGCTAAAAATATTAAAACAACAAAAGGTATGAGTATAAAAATGATTCTAACATGACACTAAGCCAAACACCCATATATATTTATATATGTTATTTCATTTCCATGTAGTATGTTGAAGTAACGTTACTAAAATAAATACAATTTATTAAAACAAAAACTAAAGAAAATACATATAAAGACATGAAATTCATACATAATTGATCTAAAATTAAAATAGATAAATCAAACGGCAGTAGTTATCAGTAATCCTAAAAAAAAACACTGTCAAAAACACATGCTAACAAACAACAACTTACACATAGTAAGAATTGGTTATAAAAACTAAATTAATACAAATCTTAAGAATTTTTAATCTCAAAACATTAGAATTAAAGTTTTTTTTTTTTATTAAACAATTATAATATGTTCTATAAACTCCAAAATAATAATGTTTTTTACTTGAGGATTTAAGGCTTGCATTACATACAGGTACATCTAAAAAAAAGTAATATGGTGAAAAAGTTCATTTTTTCTTGTAACTTATTTCAAAAAGTGAAACTTTCATATATTTTAGCTTCATTACATGTAAAGTAAAACCCTTCAAAGGTTTTTTTATTTTTATTTTGATGATTAGAGCTTATTAATGAAAGTCAAAAATCAGTATCTCAAAATATTAGAATATTTATATTTGAGTTTCCATAAATTACCATCCATACAGTATAAATTCTGGGCATCTCTTGTTCTTTGAAACCACAATAATAGGGAACACTGCTGACTTGGTAATGGTCCAGAAGACGATCACTGACTCCCTCCACAAAGAGGGTAAGTCACAGAGGGTCATTACTGAAACGGGTGGCTGTTCAAGGAGTGCTGTATCAAAGCATATTAAATGCAAAGTTGACTGGAAGGAAGAAATTGGGAAGGAAAATGTGCAACAAGCAACAGGGATGACCGCAAGCTTGAGAATACTGTCAAGCAAAGCCGATTCAAACACTTGGGAGAGCTTCACACGGAGTGAACTGAAGCTGGAGTCAGTGCATCAAGAGTCACCACGCTCAGACATCTTCAGGAAAAGAGCTACCAAGCCACTTCTGAAACAGAAACATCGTCAGAAGCATCTTACCTGGGCTAAGGAGAAAAAGAACCGGACTGTTGCTCAGTGGTCCAAAGTCCTCTTTTCAGATGAAAGTACATTTTGCATTTAATTTGTAAATCAAGGTCCCAGAGTCTGGAGGAAGAGTGGAGAGGCACAGAATCCAAGCTGCTTGAAGTCCAGTGTTAAGTTTCCACAGTCAGTGATGATTTGTGCTGCCATGTCATCTGCTGGTGTTGGTCCACTGTGTTTTCTGAAGTCCACAGTCAACGCAGCCATCTACCAGAACATTTTAGAGCACTTCATGCTTACATCTGCTGACAAGCTTTACGGAGATGCTGATTTCATTTTCCAGCAGGAGTTGGCACCTGCCCACACTGTCAAAGGTACCAAAAGCTGGTTCAATGACCATGGTGTTGGTGTGCTTGATTGGCCAGTAAACTCGCCTGACCTGAACCCCATAGATAATATATGGAGTATTGTCAAGAGGAAGATGAGAAACACCAGACCCAGCAATGCAGATGACCTGAAGACCGCTATCAAAGCAACCTGGGCCTCCATTACACCTGAGCAGTGCCACAGGCTGATCACCTCCATGCCACGCCGCATTGATGCAGTAATTCATGCAAAAGAAGGCCGAACCAAGTATTGAGTGCATAGAAATGA
This sequence comes from Ptychobarbus kaznakovi, assembly GCA_027422405.1. Taxonomy (NCBI): domain Eukaryota; kingdom Metazoa; phylum Chordata; class Actinopteri; order Cypriniformes; family Cyprinidae; genus Ptychobarbus; species Ptychobarbus kaznakovi. The sequence goes on from JAPDDN010000168.1 coordinate 40,830, forward strand.
ACATACTTTTCAGAAGCCTGACATTTCTGTTTAAAATATCCTTTTTTATTGATCTTATGTAATATTCTAATTTTCTGAGACACTGGGTTTTTGGGTTTTCATTATCTGAAAACGATAATCATCAAAATATCAGGAAATAAAGGCTTGAAATATTTCACTCTATGTGCAAAGAATCTATATAAGATATGGGTTTTACTTTCAATAAAAAAATTTGACCTTTTTCAAGATATTCTTACACATTTTTATATACAAATGTTTACTGTATAATGATGTAGAACTTCAATAGTTTGCCTAATTTAATGGTGGCTTGAAACACAACTTTTACTCAAAATATAATCAGACAATACACAGAGCTAAAACGTCTATTAATTGTGCATAACAGATATTTATGTAATTATAAGTCTCCATGCTTTGAGCAAAAACACAAATTAGCAGTCTGTTAGATGGGCCCTCACTACCAAAGGTCATATTGTAAGTTCTTGTATGTTCAAAACAATATTTTAAGTTAGATTTAAATAATGAATATCACAAAAACAAGAGACAACAATTTTTGTGTGAAAGATTTAGAAACGCTCCTATGCACAACATTACATTATGTCTGCACTGGGCCAAATTTATGTATACTATCCCACAAGGTCATCACACTCTCACAACCATCTTTATAAGATACATGCAGATCAAAGGCATAATTCAACCAAAAATAATCACTGTCATCTTCTATTCAGAATGCAGTTTCAAACTTGAATGACTTTCTTTTTGTATGACTATCTTCTGTGGAGCACAAAATAAGTGCTTTTTCTGAGCTGCTCTTTTTCATACACAAAGGAGAATGTAGATTTTCACTGTCGATGTGGGAAAATAACAAAACGCACCATAAAACAAGCATAACAGTCACAGTAGGTGAAACTTAAGACATTTTTGAATGTCTTGTAGCCAAGTTTGAATATGCAGATTCACAAAATCATGTCTTCAGAAGATTTGGAATATAGCAAATAGAGTTTTAAGGACTACTTTTATGATAACTATTTAGTCCATTTTGCCATTTTTAGCTTGACAGTCATTCACTTTCATTGTATGGACAAGGACAGTGAGGATATTTTGAAAAATAACTTATTTTGAACTCTACAGTCTTAAAAATAAAGGTTATTTATTGCCATCTATGGTTTCATGAACAACCTTTAACATCCATGGAACCTTACTATTGGACAAAAGGTTCTTTATGGTGGGAAAAAAAAGGTTGTTTAGATTATTAAAATGTTATTTACGTCAAGAAATGTATTTATTTATTTTTAGAACTGTTCACTAAAGGGGAAACAAACATGGTTCTTCTGTGGCATCGCTGTGAAACCCGCTCTCTTGAAACCTTTATTTTTAAGAGCGTAGGGAAGAAATTCACACAGGTTTGGAATGTCAAAACGGTAAATAAAGTATGACAGCATTTTCATTTTTTTGTGAATTATACCTTTAAAACTTTCTTCAATCATTAAAAAATTGACAAAATTCTCTGTACCTTCACAAGAATAGTCTGGGTTTCTCCACTGACCGTCACTTTCACACACAGACATATTTCCTGTATCCAAACTGTGATATCCAACATCACAGTCATACAGAGCCACAGAACCAATCTTACTGACACCGTTCCAGAATAACACTGAGTGAGGCAGGACCGGAGGAGAACCGCACTGTATCTCTAAACACACACAAACACAATCTCAACAGATTCTTTGCAGAATCAGCATCATATTTCTGTGGGCATAGTAAACAGAAGCAGATACCTTCACACTGGAAGTCAGGACGGCTCCATGTCCCACGAGCAGTACATACTGATACATTCTCACGCCCACTGTTATAAAAATGTGGCTCACACACATACAGCGCCAATGATCCCATGTGTGAGATGTTATTCCAAACCGTTTTTGACTGAGGAAAAACGTGAGGCTCCCCACAGTCCACTTCTACATAAAATTGATTACATTTCGTCAGGAGGGTGACAATAAAATTGTGCAATGAATGTGCACAAGCCTGTCAATTAATGTGGTAAAATACAGCCCTGCATTTGTGTGTGTGTGTGTGTGTGTGTGTGTGTGTGTGTGTGTGTGTGTGTGTGTGTGTGTGTGTGTGTGTGTGTGTGTGTGTGTGTGTGTGTGTGTGTGTGTGTGTGTGTGTGTGTGTGTGTGGGCATGTTTATGTGGTTTATGAGGACACAAATTTGTATAATGACATGGGTATGACATAGGTATTACAAGGAGAAGGTGATTTATGAGGACATTTTCAGTGTCCCCATAATTTAAAACGCTTATAAATCATACAGAGTGAGTTTTTTGAGAGAAAATAGAAATGCACCGTCTCCTGTGAGGGCTAAGTTTAGGTGTAGGGTAGGTGTAGGGCAATAGCACATACGGTTTGTACAGTATAAAAACCATTACGCCTATGGAAAGTCCCTGTAAACCATAAAAACCAACATGTGTGTGTGTGTGTGTGTGTGTGTGTGTGTGTGTGTGTGTGTGTGTGTGTGTGTGTGTGTGTGTGTGTGTGTGTGTGTGTGTGTGTGTGTGGTGTGTGTGTGTGTGTGTGTGTGTGTGTGTGCGCATGTTGAAATCACATTATAGAAACAAAATGAGTGGTGAATATAATCTCATGTTGACACTTAATTCAAGATCTGACAGACTGATTTGCTCAAACGTAAACTTTACCTTCGCAGACCAGACTGGGTCCGTGCCACTTTCCATCCAGACCACAGACCGAGGAATTCTGTCCTCTCTTCCACTGAAATCCCTCCCTGCAGCCGTACTGGAGTTCACTGCTGTAGTGTGTGATCGTGGCAGAGAGCTGCCCAGCATGGAGAACTGATGGTGGAGACCCACAGTCGATCACTATAGAAAACATGCACACAAAAACAGATCCATTACTTCAATAAAATGTAACATTAATATTAACATTAAACAGACACACACACACACACACACACACACACACACACACACACACACACACACACACACACACACACACACACACACACACACACACACACACACACACACACACACACACACACACACACACACACACACACACACACACACACACACTGGTGTTACTAGAACATTACAAGATAGCAAAAAGTCCATTTTACTTTGGTATCTAGTCTAGATATTTCAGGTCCCTCCTTTGTTTTGTAAACCTGTTTTATTCAGTGAAAAAAAGTGCACAATTTGAAGCAAAATTTATATTTTAAGCAAGCAAATCAAATCAAATCAAATCACTTTTATTGTCACATCACCACAGCACAAGTGCCTTGGTGAGTGAAATTCTTATGAGCGTGCTCCAGACAGTGCAAAAAAATAAAATAAAAAAACAATTTACATATGGACAGACAGTGCAAAAAAAAACGGCACTGGAGCATTTACAGTGCTCCAGACAGTGCAAAAAAACAACAACAACAATTTACATATGGACAGACAGTGCAAAAAAAACAACAAACAATTTACATATGGACAGACAGTGCAAAAAAACTGCACTGGAGCATTTACAGTGCTCCAGACAGTGCAAAAAAAACAACAACAATTTACATATGGACAGTACATATTTACAGACTGTACAGAAGACAATGTGCAAAATACACATACATATACTCAGTACACATAGTGTACTATAAAGACACACTCAATTATCAGCGACACATTATACACCGTATGGGCACATCTACATTATGTACAGTATCTATACATAATGTAGTCTATACATAGTAATAATGTGAGGTGCAACATATTATAAATTAACAGCAGATTGGTTGAGCAGCAGATAGATGTGCAAAGGTGCAACAGATTATTCATATGCAGTGTCGTGGATGTGCATTGTATGGTGTCCAGTGATAGCAGATAGGTTGTGTTAGTGCAGTGTGTGCGTGTAGTCCAGTTGAACTGTGTTAAAGTGCAGTGCATGGCATGTTGTATGAGTGGGAGTGTGATGTAGGTGAGTTATTTGTGACTGTTCATTAGCCTGATAGCCTGAGGGAAAAAGCTGTCCCTCAGTCGGCTAGTGCGGGATCGGATGCTGCGGAAACGTCGCCCTGAGGGCAACAGAGAGAGCAGTCTGTGGGACGGGTGGCTGGAGTCTTTGATAATCCTCCGGGCTTTCCTTGTACACCGCCTGGTGTAGATATCCTGGAGGGAGGGAAGCTCACCTCCAACAATGTGGCGGGCAGTTCGCACGACCCTTTGCAGAGCCCTGCGGTTGCCAGCGGTGCTGTTTCCAAACCAGGCGGTGATACAGCCGGTCAGGATGCTCTCCACAGTGCAGGTGTAGAAGGACCTGAGGATTCTGGGGCTCGTTCCAAACTTCCTCAGCCGTCTCAGGAAGAAGAGACGCTGATGTGCCTTCTTCAGCACTGCATCTGTGTGAGCAGACCATGTGAGATCCTCGGTGATGTGAACGCCGAGGAACTTAAAGCTGCTCACCCGCTCCACAGGTGTCTTGTCGATGGTGATGGGTGTGTGTTCTCTGCTCTGTCTCCTGTAATCCACCACCAGCTCCTTGGTCTTGTCGATGTTGAGTGAGAGGTGGTTCTCCTGACACCATTTAGTCAGGGTACTCACCTCCTCTCTGTAGGCCGTCTCATCGTTGTCGGTGATCAGGCCTATCACCGTTGTGTCATCAGCAAATTTGACGATGACATTCGAGCTGTGTGTAGCTGTACAGTCGTGTGTGTACAGGGAGTACAGGAGTGGGCTGAGGACGCAACCCTGCGGTGCACCAGTGTTGAGGATCAGGGGAGATGATGTGTTGTTGCCCATTCTGACCACCTGATTTCTGCCTGTCAGGAAGTCCAGGATCCAGCTGCACAGAGATCTGTTCAGTCCTAGAGTCTGGAGCTTCGCAACCAGTGTGGCAGGCACTATGGTGTTAAATGCCGAACTATAATCCACGAACAGCATCCTCACATAGGTGTTCTTATTTTCCAGGTGGGAGAGAGCAGTGTGCAGGGTGAAGGCAATAGCATCGTCTGTGGAACGGTTACTGCGGTATGCAAATTGTAGTGGGTCCAGTGAAGCAGGCAGCACAGAGCAGATGTAGTCTCTGACAAGCTTCTCAAAACACTTGCTGAAGATGGGGGTCAGAGCAACGGGCCTCCAGTCATTCAAGCATGTGATTTTATTTTTCTTTGGTATGGGCACAATGATGGATTTTTTGAAGCATGAGGGAACCACAGACAGAGAGAGGGACAGATTGAAAATGTCTGTAAAAACCCCGGCTAGCTGGAAAGCGCATGCTTTGAGCACACGGCCTGGTATACCATCTGGGCCTACGGCTTTACGGATGTTCACCCGTTTAAAGGATCGGGTTACGTCCGCGACAGAAAGCGTGAGTGGACTGACCTCTTCTGCGGCAGCGCTCTCTGTGTGTGCGGTGTTATCCGCCTCGAACCGAGCATAAAAGGTGTTGAGCTCGTCCGGTAGAGAGGCGGCAATGTTCACAGTAGCTGGTTTATTTCCTTTAAAGCCTGTGATGTTGTTGATGCCCTGCCACATGCTTCTTGGGTTATTGTTGTTGAAGTGTTCTTCAACTTTGTTTTTATATGTTCGTTTGGCTGCTTTGATGGATCTCCTGAGATCGTAACTGGCTTGTTTCCGATCGTCAGTGTTTCCGGATTTATAGGCAGATGTCCGCGCTGACAAGGCTGATCGAACATCGCTGTTAATCCACGGTTTTTGGTTGGGGTAGATACGGATTGTTTTGGTCGGAACTACATCATCTATACACTTCCTGATGAAACACGTGACCGTATCTGAATACGCCTCTATGTCGTCTTCAGACGCTGCCCGGAACATGTCCCAGTCCACGTGATCAAAACAGTCCTGTAGTACAGTGGTTCTCAAACTTTTAAGCCAGCGACCCCTAATGTAAGATCGACAAGAACTCGCGACCCCCACTAAAGCATACACAAAAAATAAACGTAACTTATATTAGCTGTTAAAAATATTTTAACTTTACTATACATCAAAATAATTTTGGCTTACCTTTCAATGGGATGGGTGTACTTGTTTTTGGCAGCACAAAAGCTTCATTCATGGCCTGATGGTGGATACAGCTATTCGCAAATCATCTTCAACTTCAAGACGTGATCGGTATTTATTCTTTATGTATGTAACAGCGGAAAAAGACTGCTCGCACAAATATGTAGATCCAAATGGAAGCAGTACATCCATTGCCGCACGGGATAACTGTGTATTCGTCTGCAACTGCGATCCAAAATTCAGGGAGTGTGGAATTAGAAAATAAAGTTTTTAATGTTCGATCACTGGACAGCTCCAGCAAAGCATCTTCCAGATTTGTGGGGAGATGCGTCCTAGATTTAGAAAATGGTTGCCGTATCCAGTCATACAGTTCTGGTTGCGTCTCTTTTGGGAAATACTTCTTGAATTGTTCCAAAAGGCTGCGGAGATGACCAGTGATGTGTTCTTTCAGGCTGCTGAGACTCAGTCCATTCTCCTCCAGATGCTCCTCAAGCCCAGGAAACATCTCCACATTTCCTTGTTTAACTCGCTCAGCCCATCTTTCCAGCTTTTTCATAAACGCATCAACTTTGTCATTCATTGTCAGGATATTTGTGTTTGGCCCTTGTAATGACAGATTAAGCATGTTAAGCCTTTCGAATATACATGCCAAATAAGCAAGTTTTGACAACCAAGCTGGATTTGTCAGGCAGTGGGCGAATTCCAATTTAGAGTCTTTCAACAATGAGTGCACTTCTTCGCGCAGTTCATAAAGACGTCCGAGTGCCTTCCCTCGTGATAACCACCGGACTTCGGTGTGAAACAGCAATGCTTCATGCTGTGAGCCCATCTCGTTGCAAAGTGTGGCTAGTAGTCTGCTGTTTACTGGACGAGATTTTATGTGATTAACAATTTTGATTGCACGTTTCAAAACACTGTTGAGTTCAGAATCCAGTGTTTTGCTAGCAAGAGACTCGCGGTGTATGATGCAGTGTGTAAACTTTACGTGAGGAGCCACTTCTAAAACCTTTGCCTTGAGTCCCTTATTTTTACCTACCATTGCACCAGCACCATCAGTACATACACCAACACAATTATCCCATGAAAGTTCCATCTCTTTTATTTTGGTGTCCAGTTTGGTGAAAATGTCACTGCCTGTACAAGTTCCCTCGAGTGCTGAGCAGAAGAGCATATCCTCATGCAGTTTTCCGTCAAATGTGTATTTGATGAACGTCAGCAACTGAGCAGAGTTAGACACATCAGTAGATTCGTCGACTTGCAGTGCATATTTTTTTTCAATTTATCCTATCAATCAATTGACTCTTAATGTCTTTTGCGATATCATGTACACGGCGAGCGACTGTATCATTCGACAACGGAACAGTCATAACATTTGCTATTTTCTCACCATGTATGACCCGACACATAGCCACAGCAGCGGGCTTTATCAGGGTTTCCCCGATTGTGTGTGGCTTTTTGGTTTGCGCGATCAAGTACGCCACCTCATAAGATGCCTCCAGAGCATTAGATGTAATTTTGGCTTGTTGTGCGATCATGTGTTTTTGACCCTGTAATTCCTTCTCTTTTCGGCGAAAAAAGCCTATAGGCTTTTCAATAAAAGAAGGATGTTTCGTCTCAAGGTTCAAGGTTCAAGGTTCAAGGTTCTTTATTATTTGTCACATACACAATCATACGGGGTATAATCAGTAGTGAAATGTAGGTCAAACAGGTCCGCTCAATGGAAAGTGCAAAAAAAAAATATATATATATATATATATAATAATAATAATAATAAAATAGAAAATAAAATAAAATAAAAATAACATAAGCAATAAAACAATGAAACATAACACAAGATAATATATATATAAATATAGGTGAGAATGAAAAAGGGAGCAAATAGTAAAATAAAATGAGTAAGATGTGCAATGAGATAAAATGTGCAATACAGTATACTGTGGATTAATAATATTAATAAAGAAAAAATAATAAAAAAAACACGGATGTGCAAGAGAATGTGCAAATAGGTTGTACCGGGTATGTACACATAGCAGCAGTGTGGATGATGGAGAATAATGGATGTGTTTACAGTTTATAAAATTGAGTCCTATGGATGTAATGATGTTATGAGACTGAGTTTAGGAGCCTGATGGCCTGAGGGAAGAAACTCCTCCTCAGTCTTTCAGTTTTTGCCATTGTGCTCCTGAAGCGCTTGCCAGATGGCAGTAAACAGAAATGATGGTTACCGGGGTGGGTTGAGTCCTTGATTATTTTAGCAGCTCTGCTTTTGCAGCGTTTGAGGTAGATGACCTGCAGAGAGGGGAGAGCAGACCCTGAGATGCGCTCAGCTAAGCGCACGACTCTCTGTAGAGCTTTGCAGTCCTGGTTTGTGGCATTATTATACCACACTGAGATGCACTGAGTCAGAACACTTTCTATGGCGCCTGAATAGAAAGTTTTCAGGATAGCTGGTGAGACCCTGAATTTTCTCAGCTGTCGCAGATGGTACAGTCTTTGCCTGGCTTTCTTGATCTGTGTTTGGATGTGTGCAGTCCAAGTCAGGTCCTCGGAGATGTTTACACCGAGGTACTTGAAGCTGCTCACCCTCTCCACAGGGGTCCCACTGATCATAAGAGGAGTGTAGGGCTGCTGCTGTCTCTTCCTGAAGTCTACAATCAGCTCTTTGGTTTTGCTCACGTTCAGAGAGAGACAGTTGTCCTGGCACCATGATGTGAGTCTCTCCACCTCCTGCAAGTATGCGGCCTCATCATTGTTGGAAACGAGGCCCAGCACCACAGTATCATCAGCAAATTTGACAATAGAAGTGGAGCTGTGTGAGGACACGCAGTCGTGGGTGTAGAGAGAGTAGAGCAGGGGGCTCAGGACACAGCCCTGCGGGGCTCCTACGTTCAGAGTGATGGAGTTGGAGGTGAACTGGCCGACTTTCACCACTTGTGGTCTGGCGGTGAGGAAATCTTGAATCCAGTCACAGAGTGAAGTGTTTAGGCCGAGGTCTGAGAGTTTGACAGCCAGCTTGGTGGGGACTATAGTGTTGAAAGCTGAGCTATAGTCTATGAATAGCAGCCTGACATAGTTGCCATTTTTACTGTCAATGTGAGTGAGGGAGGAGTGCAGTACCTGGGAGATGGCATCATCAGTAGACCTATTTGGCCGATAGGCAAACTGCAGAGGGTCCAAGGTAGCAGGGATGGAGGAGCAAATGTGTTTCTTTAAGAGTCTCTCAAAAACCTTCATGACTGTCGATGTGAGGGCAACTGGGCGATAGTCATTCAGGCAAGAGGGTTTACTGTTCTTAGGCACAGGGATTATGACAGATTTTTTAAAGGAGGTGGGAACAACAGAGGTAGCGAGGGACTCATTGAATATTGAAGTAAACAAACCAGCAAGCTGATCGGCGCAGGACCTCAGAACGCGGCCAGTAATCCCATCAGGTCCTGCTGCTTTCCTGACGTTCACTCTCCTTAGTTCTCTCCGAACCTCATCCTCCGACACGGTGATAACATGAACACTGCTCTGTCCGTTGCTTCCTGACGTGCTGACAGACCGAGTCGCGCCGCCATTGCATTCAAAGCGGCCGTAGAAAGTGTTTAGCTCTTCTGCCAGCAGCGGATCTGCTCTCACCTCTGCAGAGGAGTTGTTTCCAGAGGAACAGATGGTATTCAGTCCCTGCCACATGCGCCGAGAGTCATTGAGCTGGAAATGTGACTCAATTTTCTCCTTGTACCGGCGTTTAGCGGCTCTAACTGCCCGTCGGAGAGAGTAGCACGATGCTTTGTATTCCTGCATGTTCCCTGACAAAATACCGGTGTTGTATGCGGCAGTGCGATGGTTAACTGCATCACGGATTGATCTGTCCACCCACGGTTTCTGATTTGAGAAAGTCTTTATTGTTACCGTTTCGGTGGCCTGTTCGGTTAACGTGTTTACGAAGCTCAACGCTACCTCCGTGAATTCGCTGACGTCAGATGAACTCGCCCGAAACATGTCCCAGTCGACGTCATCAAGAGACGCCTGGAGCGTCGTTTCAGAGTGGGCGGACCAGCGCGTCACTTCTCTCTCCACCGGGGGAGCCTGAACTATCCGTTGTTTGTATTCCGGTGTGAGGAAAATTGCGACATGATCTGATTTTCCGAAAGCCGGCAGTGAGTGGGCTTTGTAGGCATTTTTGAGCGGAGTGTAGCAATGATCGAGTATATTCCGTCCTCTGGTTGGACAGGATATATGCTGGTGAAAGTTCGGCATTACTTTCTTGAGACTGGCTTTGTTAAAGTCCCCGGCAATGATACATGCAGCGTCCGGATGTTTGTTGATATATCCGCTGAGCTCGTCGTGAAGCTTGGACAAAGACAAGCTAGTATCTGCATGTGGTGGTATGTAAACGGCAGTAACGACGATTGATGAAAATTCCCGGGGCAGATAGAATGGGCGGCAGATAATGGAGAGATGTTCCAGATGAGGCGAGCAGGAACGCGACAGAATGGAGATATTCCTGGAGTCACACCATTTCTTATTGATCATGAAGCACACTCCTCCACCAAATGCCTTTGCATTTTGCCGGGCTTCATACTTTCATGGGCAAGCACTTCTGAACAGATTACACATTGAGGAAAATCTACGTTGTTGACAATAGAGCAAGTGAATCCATACTTTATGAATTCTTCCTGATATTTCCGACGTTTCCTACTTTGGTCTGACGGGGTCTTGCTCTTATGCTTAGTCGAAGTACACGGTTCCGATGACTCAAGTAAACTGTCCACAATTTTCTCAACATTTTTAGATTTGCGAATTACAAATTTATCCATCTCTGCAGTTGCGATTTTCACGTGCAGATGCACGCTGTAGCGATAGCGAGCCAGTCGCAGCACAGTGATGTCATCTTCGAGTCGGCAAATTTTTTTTAACATAATATTTTTCAAAACACTATAATCAGTAATATCTTTTAAAATAAGAAAATATGTATTTTAGCATTTACTTGTAATGTTGAAAAATATTTATTATAATCAAAAAATGACACTTAATTTGTTTAACCCTCTCGCGACCCCTTGAAATTATTCCGCGACCCCCGAAGGGGTCGCGACCCCCAGTTTGAGAACCACTGCTGTAGTATAGCGTCCGATTGGTCCGACCAGCAATGAACTGTCCTGAGGGCGGGTGCTTCACGTTTCAGTTTCTGCCTATAAGCAGGCAGGAGCAGAACGGAAGAGTGATCCGATTTGCCGAAAGGTGGGCGGGGGAGGGACTTGTATGCGTCCCGGAAGGGGGTGTAACAATGGTCGAGTGTACGATCTCCACGCGTGTTGATGGTGACGTGTTGAAAGTATTTTGGAGCTATTGTTCTGAAGTTTGCTTTATTAAAGTCTCCCGTGATAACAAAAGCTGCATCTGGGTGCGCGGTTTCCTGCTCACTTATATTCCTGTACAGTTCCTTGAGTGCCTGGTCTGTGTTGGCTTGGGGGGGGTATATAAACAGCCGTGATTATGATGGCTGTAAAATCCCTCGGTAGCCAGAATGGTCGACACAGCAGCGTATGAAATTCCAGATCAGGGGAGCAGAAGGATTTAATAGAGTGTATGTTTCTTTCATCACACCACGAGTTGTTAATGTAGAAGCAAACACCCCCACCTCTGCTTTTCCCTGTGAGCTCTTCCATTCGGTCCGAGCGATGCACGGAGAAGCCCGTGAGCTCGATGGCTGAGTCTGGAACCATTGCAGACATCCAGGTTTCTGTGAGGCAAATAACACAGCAGTCCCTTGTTTCTCGTTGGTATGAGATGCGCGCCCGCAGTTCGCAGAGTTTGTTATCCAGTGACTGAATGTTGGCCAGTAAAATGGTTGGAAGAGGAGGTCGGAAAGCACGGCGTCTCAGTCTGACGAGAACGCCAGCTCTTTTCCCTCTTTTTCGGCGTCGGCGGCGTCTCCTCGATTTTGCAACCCACACAAAGGGCTCAGATGCCGTGTCTGTGAACAATCCACCGGCATTCAAAAACTCAAAGTCCGGTTTGCGTTGCGCGACGGAGGAACCAATGTTCAAAAGCATGTCTCTATCGTAGACAGTTATACTAACAACATCTAACACGTAAAACAACAAAAAAACAAATAGAACATACGAAAAACTGCAAAGTTTTCCCGGAGCTCGCAACACGGCTGCCATCCTCGGCGCCATCTTGACTCACACTATTAACACTATTAATAATTATATTAACTATTAACTATTAGCACTATTAATAATAATATTTTTATATAATAATAATACATCCATAAAAAAATGTACAGCCTAGTATAGTGAAACACTTAAAGAGACTAAAACCCAGAGTGTTCTTGTAAATGAGGTGATATTTCTATAGAGGTTTTATTTATGTGAAGTGCAATGGCTCTGTTCTTACCCTTGCAGTAAGCTGCATCCCGGTTTGGATTAAAGGGTTCTGACCCATCTTGGACTGTGTAACCCATCTGACAGGAGCAGGTGAAATCTCCCTCTGTGTTGTGACAGAGACCTCCTTCACCACAGACCCCCTGCACACCACACTCGTCTAAATCTACAGAGAAAAACAGAGAGTTAGAGGAGAAATGTGCTGCCTGTACAACATTAGTAAGGGCCGAGCAGAGCTCATGCAGTCTAATTGCATAATTTTCACACGACAAAATGTGTTTTTTCCCTTCTTCTCCTTCAAATTTTGTACACGCTTCACCAAATTTTGCTCAGATTATCATGAGCCGATAAAAGTTATTTTTTCCCCCTATATTCAAGATCGTTCCGAGAAAATATTTCATGAATTTGACGGTGAACATGCAAAAGTGACATGCCTCGCCCTGCCGGCGCCGCTCAGGCTCTTCGCCCTGCCTGCACCACCCAGGCTTCCTGTCCTGCTGGGGCCGCCCTGGCTGCCTGCCAAGCCGCTGGCTTCCTGATGGGCTAGAGCCGGCCTGGTCTGTCCCTCCGGCCCCGCCCTGGCCATCCTCCAGGGTCCCTGTTAGGCTGGAGCCTACCTGGTTCGTCCCTCCGGTCCCGCCCTGGCCACCCTCCAGGGTTCCTGTTCGGCCGGATTCTTCCTGGTCCGTCCCTCCGGCTCCGCCCTGGCTCCCTGCCAGGACTCTTGGACTGCCTGAGCCTCCCTGGCTCAACCCTCCCGTCCCTCCCTGGACCTGCTGAGCTTCCCTGCTGGCACTGGCTTGGCTTCCCTCCCTCCCTCCCCTCTTTGTCTCTGTGTTTTGATTGTTCTTGTCTGGTCTATTGTTGTGTGTCAGTCTTTGTGTAGTCATGTTCTTGTGCTGTCATGTTTCTGTCTTGTTCTTGGTGTCCCTCGTTGGGGGGGGGGGGGGTAGTGTCAGGGTTCTGTAACTTCGGTCTAGCGTTATTCATGGTTTTGTGACAAAGCCCTGATACTCCCGTCATGTCCGGGTTTCATGTGAGCGCGCGGCTTTGAGTGTGCTCGTGCGCTCTCTTGTCTGCGTGCCTTGTTTCGTGTTTGAGCGTAGTGTTCGGATCCCGGCACTCATGTCTTGAGTTTTGTGATGGGGTTCGGACACTCGCGCTCCACGTTCTGTCTCATTGTGTGAGTGTGCGGTCTCGAGATCGCTCGGCCGCACGCTCTTCAGTCCACGTGTGTTGTTGTGTTGCACGCAGTTCGTGTTTTTATCGGCTGCGTGCATTCATGTTATATCTTATGCTGTGTGGCACGCAGCTTGTATATTCATTGGCTGCGTGGTTTCATGTTGTCATGTCTTGTGTGAACACGTGGCTTATGAGTTTTCTCATTAGCTGCGTGTTCATGTCCTGTTTTGCACATGGCTGGTGAATTGTTTGCTGGCCATGTGCATGTGTTTTTGTTTTGTGTGAGCACGTGGCTTCTGTCCTAGTTTTCTGTGTGCCATGTGCTCTCATGTCAATTTATCTTGACCCCACCCATCGTGTTACCTGTTTATTGATTAATTTTCCCCAGCTGCTCTCCCTCGTTACCCTCATCATTTGCTCCCTTTATAATCTCCATGTGTTTGCAGTTCCGTGTGGGTTCGTCATCGTTTGATGTATGCCATGTGTCGGTTCATCGTTGTACGTCTTGTGTCCAGTCCAGCCTTGTCCAGTCTGCCAGTCTGTTTTTCCCCTACGGGGTTGTTTTTGTTTGTTTTATTTTTTATTATTAATAAAAAGCCAATTTCCTTCTGCAATTGGGTCCTCGCTCTCTTCCATTCACCCCCGCCCTGACACTTTTTGTATGACTATCTTCTGTGGAGCACAAAAGAAGTGCTTTTTCTGAGCTGCTCTTTTTCCATACACAAAGGAGAATGGAGATTTTCACTGTCGATGTGGGAAAATAACAAAACGCACCATAAAACAAGCATAACAGTCACAGTAGGTGAAACTTAAGTGTTAACAAATTAGATTGTTTTTTTATGTCTTGTAGCCAAGTTTGAATATGCAGACTACTTTTATGATAAATATTTAGTGCATTTTGGCATTTTTAGCTTGACAGTAATTCACTTTCATTGTATGGACAAGGACAGTGAGGATATTTTGAAAAATAACATATTGAATTCTACAGTCTTAAAAATAAAGGTTATTTATTGCCATCTATGGTTTCATGAACAACCTTTAACATCCATGGAACCTTAGTATTGGACAAAAGGTTCTTTATGGTGGGAAAAAAAGGTTCTTTAAATTATAAAAAAAATATTTACGTCAATAAAAAAAGTTATTTTTAGAACTGTTCACTAAAGGGGAACCAAAAATGGTTCTTCTGTGGCATCGCTGTGAAAACCGCTCTCTTGAAACCTTTATTTTTAAGAGCGTAGGGAAGAAATTCACACAGGTTTGGAATGTCACAATGGTGAATAAATTATGACAGCATTTACATTTTTTTGTGTATTATACCTTTAAAACTTTCTTCAATCATTAAAAAAGTGGACAAAATTCTCTGTACCTTCACAAGAATAGTCTGGGTTACTCCACATAAATCTGCAAAAGCCTGTGTCAATTAATGTGGTAAAATACAGCCCTGCATTTGTGTGTGTGTGTGTGTGTGTGTGTGTGTGTGTGTGTGTGTGTGTGTGTGTGTGTGTGTGTGTGTGTGTGTGTGTGTGTGTGTGTGTGTGTGTGTGTGTGTGTGTGTGTGTGTGTGTGTGTGTGTGTGTGTGTGTGTGTGTGTGTGTGTGTGTGTGTGTGTGTGCGCATGTTGAAATCACATTATAGAAACAAAATGAGTGGTGAATATAATCTCATGTTGACACTTAATTCAAGATCTGACAGACTGATTTGCTCAAACGTAAACTTTACCTTCGCAGACCAGACTGGGTCCGTGCCACTTTCCATCCAGACCACAGACCGAGGAATTCTGTCCTCTCTTCCACTGAAATCCCTCCCTGCAGCCGTACTGGAGTTCACTGCTGTAGTGTGTGATCGTGACAGAGAGCTGCCCAGCATGGAGAACTGATGGTGGAGACCCACAGTCGATCACTATAGAAAACATGCACACAAAAACAGATCCATTACTTCAATAAAATGTAACATTAATATTAACATTAAACAAGCACCATTAATAATAATATTTTTATATATAATAATAATTCATCCATGAAAAAAAATGTACGGCCTAGTATAATGAAACACTTAAAGAGACTAAAACCCAGAGTGTTCTTGTAAATGAGGTGATATTTCTATAGAGGTTGTATTTATGTGAAGTGCAATGGCTCTGTTCTTACCCTTGCAGTAAGCTGCATCCCGGTTTGGATTAAAGGGTTCTGACCCATCTTGGACTGTGTAACCCATCTGACAGGAGCAGGTGAAATCTCCCTCTGTGTTGTGACAGAGACCTCCTTCACCACAGACCCCCTGCACACCACACTCGTCTATATCTACAGAGAAAAACAGAGAGTTAGAGGAGAAATGTGCTGCCTGTACAACATTAGTAAGGGCTGAGCAGAGCTCATGCAGTCTAATTGCATAATTTTCACACGACAACATGTGTTTTTTTCCTTCTCCTAAAAATTTTGTACAAGCTTCACCAGATTTTGCTCTGATTATCATGAGCCGATAAAAGTAAATTTCTCCCCCTATATTCAAGATCGTTCCGAGAAAATATTTCATGAATTTGACGGTGAACATGCAAAAGTGGACATGAGGCTACTACATCTCTGCAATGCTTTAGCGTATTTAAACACAATTTGGTATGTGTTATATACTGAACAAAATGATAAATGCAACACTTTTGTTTTTGCCCCCATTTTCCATGAGCTGAACTCAAAGATCTAAGACTTTTTTATGTACACAAAAGGCCTATTTCTCTCAAATATTGTTCACAAATCTGTCTAAATCTGTGTTAGTGAGCACTTCTCCTTTGCCGAGATAATCCATCCACCTCACAGGTGTGGCATATCAAGATGCTGATTAGACAGCATGATTATTGCACAGGTGTGTCTTAGGCTGGCCACAATAAAAGGACACTCTAAAATGTGCAGTTTTATCACACAGCACAATGCAATGTGCAATGTACAATGTTGCAAGTTTTGAGGGAGCATGCAATTGGCATGCTGACTGCAGGAATGTCCACCAGAGCTGTTGCCCGTGAATTGAACATTCATTTTTCTACCATAAGCTGTCTCCAAAGGCGTTTCAGAGAATTTGGCAGTACATCCAACCGGACTCACAACCGCAAACCACATGTAACCACACCAGCCCGGGACCTCCACATCCAGCATCTTCACCTCCGAGATCGTGGGATCGTTCCTCAGGGAAGCTCATCTGCATGCTTGTCATAATCATTGGGGTCTTGACCTGACTGCAGTTCGCCATTGTAACCGACTTGAGTGGGCAAATGCTCACATTCGATGGCGTCTAGCACTTTGGAGAGGTGTTCTCTTCACGGATGAATCCCGGTTTTCACTGTACGGGGCAGATGGCAGACAGTGTGTATGGCGTCGTGTGCGTGAGCGGTTTGCTGATGTCAACGATGTGGATCGAGTGGCACATGTTGGCGGTGGGATTATGGTATGGGCAGGCATATGTTATGGACAACGAACACAGGTGCATTTTATTGATGGCATTTTGAATGCACAGAGATACCGTGACGAGATCCTGAGGTCCATTGTTGTGCCATTCATCCACAACCATCACCTCATGCTGCAGCATGATAATGCACGGCCCCATGTTGCAAGAATCTGTACACAATTCCTGGAATCTGAAAACATCCCAGTTCTTACATGGCCAGCATATTCACCGGACATGTCACCCATTGAGCATGTTTGGGATGCTCTGGATCGGCGTATACAACAGCGTGTTCCAGTTCCTGCCAATATCCAGCAACTTCACAGCCATTGAAGAGGAGTGGACCAACATTACACAGACCACAATCAACAACCTGATCAACTCTATATGAAGGAGATGTGTTTCAGTGTAATAACCACAACCTGAAGGTACCTGCACTTTTTGGAACAGCGTCACCTACTGGTCAGAAGGTATATATAAAAAAAACTAAAACAAATTTGCTCATAATAACGGTTTAATTATTTAAATAATGAGACCGGTCTCTTAAGATTCATTTGACATGGCAATTTTTCATTTGATACCTAATTTTCCAATGTTGGCCATTTAGAATTTTGTCATAAAATGCTATATTGTTATTAATGCATTGGCATATCATTACAAAATCCGCTATGTGTCATCAGCACCATGCCTTGAAGTTACCAAAAAAATTTTTTTTTATTATATTGAAATTTCAAGCATCTCCAAAATTTGCTCATATTAATATGAGGCTATGCAGAAAGAAAGTTACAAATAAAAAAAAATTATATTCTATATAGTTCCTGAGAAATTGTTTCACAAATCTGATGGTGTGCATACCAAATTGGACATGAGACTATATCTCTGCAATGCTTTCACATATCGAGCAAAATCTGGTACTCTGTCATCACAAGCATGACCTGAGGGTACATGTACAGTTTCTGGAAAGTGCCACCTACTGGTCAAGAAATGTGACCAAATTCTGCTCATTCCATTTTACACCACTTTGCCAAAAAGAACCAGCACAATGCTTCAACCAATCCAACTTTGTTGGTGGGCTTGACTCGACTACATAATTGCTGCTTGCATGTTTCCTAAAATCACCATAAAAGGATCTACTGCCATTTAGTGCCATAAATAAATAAATCACTCAACCAATCAATCAATCAATCAAAGATTAAGAGAATTAAGTCAAATCAATACAGGATTAAAATAGAAAAGAACAAGGTCTCAGTGATCAGTTCAAAATGACGATTTTTGTGCTGTGATGTTAATTTCTCATTTTTAGTGTGACTTGTCTTTTAATGTATTTTGACACATTCCACTCAAAGCAACTACCATTGAACATTGTTTAGCCACAGCTGTGCAATAAGTTTTGCAGAACTTGTTAACAAATTAAACCATTCAGGATATATCGCTTGCAAAACCATGTTCACACCCTTCCTGTAACATCACGGCACCTCCTGTGTTTCAGTCAGGAAACAACAACCTTATGGGGAAGACATGCTGGAGCCCGAGTGACACGGCTCTACAAATGCATTCATTTACTGAAATGAAAACTCACCATGGCAGTATGTTCCATCATTAGGTATGAATGTGTTCAAGTGATTGGATGGGCTGTAGCCTGCGAGACAGGTGCAGTAATAGCTGCCATACGTGTTGTGACACTTGGTGTGATCGCCACAGATTTTACCCAGCTGACACTCATCTTTATCTGTATTAAAACACATATTAAATATAAGTTGATCAATCAAAAATCTATGCTCAGCTACTGCTCTCGAGATAATCAAACCTTGGCAGTAAGTCCTCCCGTTGCCGACAAATCCATACATGCAGTTGCACATTTTTCCTCCAGATCCGTCGGTTTTATCATCACAGGTGGCGTTTTGATGGCAAGAGGCACAAACATCCACTGTGCCTGCCTTCACTCTTATATCTGAGGAGAAGAGTAAACCTGGATTAACATTTCCCATTTAAACTGAGATACATACTGACATGCATGCTTCTAACATGTTCGGTTTTCAACTGTTTAAATTAGTGGTGGGCCGTTATGGCGTTAACGTGCTGCGTTAATATATCGGCGATAAAAAAAATATCGCCGTTAATATTTAATCATATTTATTCATATATGTGTAATGCATTACATTTAAGCATTCATATTACTGTATTAATTAAAAAGAAAAATCGCTGGGATTTTTATATCTGAGAAGAGTGAAAAACCTGGATTAACATTTCCATTTTGAAATAAGAATGCTGACATGCAAACTTCTAAAATGTTATATTTAGATCATTTTAGATGTTTTGGATTTATTCAACTAATTGAGCACGCTTAAGATTATATAAAAAACAAAACAAAACAACAACACGGGAGTTTTTAAGATTTCAATCTTAAGATTTTTAAGATAGTATAATTTGTCATTTATAATATTTATGCATTCATTTTACTGTTATATATCAAATTAACAATTAATCTGATTAAAAAAAATAATCTATGGATTTTTATATAATATCAATATTTAATCATATTTATTCATATATGCTGTAAAAAATTGTATGTGTATGTAAGTATATATGTTATATAAATAAAAAGATTATATATTTTTAAGATTTCAATCTTAAGATTTTTAAGATTAATTTGTCATTTAATATTTATGATTCATTTTACTAATTCAAATTAACAACTGGGATGATAAATGTATATAAATAAAACAAAAAATAATAGAATATAATTTGTGATAAACTCCTTAAATGTTTGGGCTCCATTGGATCTACTGTAAATATACTAAATGTACAATATATAATGTAAAAATAACAATTGTCAATCAATTATTATTTCAAGGATTATATAATTGTATTCCAATCTCTTGTGACTGTTTTAAAAAATAAATTTGCAAATTGTGATTAATACTGACCTTTAAAGAAGCTTTGAATCATCAGAAAGCAAAAGGCCGCTTGTACGACAGTCATGGTTTTTCTCTCATCTGTTCCGGTGAACTCAAAATATCACTGTTGTGTTCCACATTTCTCCTAGTTTCCCCTTAAAGACCCTCCTCCTCCATTCTGAACTCTGTTGATAGTGGTGAATGAGTTCGTTGAGGTCAAGCACATCTCTTCTCAGCTTGCTGTGCGGTTTGTAGTGAACGTCTGTTATCATCAGCGCTGACACATTCAGTGAAATAAGAGCGGGAACCTGCTCATTCTTATGGCCACAAAAAATTGACGCATCACTGGCCACATGCTGATTATGGCTATTTTTGGTTTCTGTTTATGAAGGATGCCAAACTGCTGTGAATACACCCATCATTAATTTCCGCTGATGAGCTATCTATAAAAAAAAATTATGCTATTTAAAAATATTATAATAATTAATAAGAAGAAATATATAGGCCTATATAAAATCAAAAATAAAATGGATAATAAATTATACAGACAAATTATGAATTGTCTTACCTTTTTGGGAGGTGCAAGTTCTGGTCTACATATTTCTGAAGCACAAAATAATAGCCTACTTCAAATAAAAAAAATGAAGGGATTTTTACAATTATTCTAAAGAACAACAATAACATTCATAAGTTCATAAGTACAAATACATTTCTGAGCGCATAAGCGTAACACATTTACACGCCAACTCTGGAGGGTGGCGAGTTAAAGATAAGCGTTTTCTGCCCTATCACCCTCCTCACACACACACACACACTCACAAACACACACACACACACTCACACACACAAGACAGCCCCTCACACACACACTCACAAGACAGCAACAAAACACACACACACACACACTCACAAGCCCCTCACACAACAAAACACACACACACACACACTCTCTCAGCAGCCCCTCCCATCTCTCAGCTCATCCGAAACCTCCTCTGAGATGAGAAACCATTTCCTCCACCTGACTGTAGTGCACATGACTCCGATTATAAGACAGGAGAGAAACGAGAGCAAGAGCTGTGCACATATTAATGGCTTTTATTCAAACATACAAAACAGACACCATTGTAGCCGTATGAAGAGATGCAGCTCATGTACAGAAAATGTGGCATTGTAGAAAAGTTTTGTTGTCTTGAGATGCTAGTCTGTGTTCTAAATGTAATATTAGTGCATGAATACAGCACGGTATAGACTGAATAGTTCCTAAATATAGAATGCTGTGTGCTAGAGGTTTCAAAAAGGAGTATGTAATATGACAATGTAATGCAAAATAACTGAATGCATTAGAAACGGTTAGTTTATCATTTTAAACCAACTTTGTGTTAAAATGTTGTGTGTGTAAAAACTCTTGGCAGTCCGATAAAAAATAGTAAAAAAACGAACAAATAAAAAAACAGTAAAATAATTACTTCGGGCTAATTTGTCACATGGGCAAAGAAAGGTCAAGACATTTATAATGTTTCAGAAGATTTCTACTTCATACAAATGCTGTTCGTTTGACCTTTCTGTTCATCAAAGAATCGTAATTTCCATAAATATATTAATCACCACAACTGTTTTCAATACTGATAATAATGTATAACTAAATGCAGTTTTATATTACTTAAATATTCTGATTAATATTATTGTTTATTACCAAGTACAATATTACTTAATCATGGTTTCTACAAAAAGGTGATGTTGCACAATGCTTTCAACATTGATATTAATCAGAAATGTTTATTGAGCAGTAAATCCGCATATTAGAATGATTTCTGAAGGATCATGTGACACTGGAGTAATGATGCTGGAAATTCAGTTTTACATCACAGGAATAAAATACACTTTAAAATATATTCAAATAGAAAACAGTTATTTTAAATTATAATAATATTTCAGAATATTACCGTTTTTTCTGTATTTTTTTATTAAATACTGTAAATACAGCCTTGGTGAACAGAAGAGACTTCATTCAAAAACATTCAAAAATCTTGCAAGCCCAAACTTTTGGTACTGTAACGGTACTGTAGCAATAAACATGTTTATAACTTACATTACTGGCACCTATAGTGCTCCTAAAGGCAGAGCATGTGTATTATAATAATTAAAATCTGACACATTACAGTCAACCGCCGACTGAAATAGTGTTTGCATAGCTACGTTTCAATGTTTTCTCTGGTTTTGTGCAGCTGATATTACCTGCACATTTCCAGCGGTGCTCTCCGACCTCTTAAATGAATATTTCACAAGCCCACGGTTACAATAGCACATACAAAATGTATAATTCACAAAAACACTATTGTGCCAGACGCATGGGAAAAACACCAGCCTAACAATGAGCAACATCAAAATGAGCCTAAATGGCCAATACATGTGTTCTCTTTGGCAGCTTCAGCTTTTAAAACCAGACCCACAGTGATTGTGCTCAAGCAGAAACTAATTAAAGGCCCGTTCACACCAAGAAGGATTACTATAAAGACAACTGTATTATAGCATCCATACCAATGCACAATAACATTCTGTTTATGTAATTTTGTCTGTGACTTTAAATGTGCAAGCTTTATGAAGCAAGATGAACTCTGATTGGCTGTCAATGTTTTTAGCATTCATCAGCTGAAAAAATCATTCTGCAAGTGAATCCAATGATTTCAACACTTTTTGTCATTATCGTTATAGTTGAATATTCTCATAGAATTAGAGCTATTATTAAAACTTTAAAGTTATCGTCATAGTTCTCGTCCTTGGTGTGAACGGGCCTTTACTCCGACAGCAGAAATGGAAACCAGGTTTTGTTTTTCTCTTTTGAAATAAGAGTTGTCATGATGAATAGGGTACAGTCAAGTTCTTCCCTACCTTTTTTCCTCATAAAAGACTCTTTCCCTTCGAATGTCACACGACGGAAAGTGTTTTTTTTATTTTAAAAGCCCTTTTCCACCACAGAATAAAAAAAAAATTACGATATAAACTCATAATTGTGAGAAAGAGGTTTAAGACAAAAACTTGCCTGATTTATTGCTTAGCGGTGAAAATGGCTTCCATAAAAAGGACAGTAATAAAATAAACTTGTAAGTGTCAGAAAGAGTTATAAATGGTCATGACAAACTTAATTATGACTGTTTTTTGCGTTAATAAACTCTGACTAACATTATAAATTGTCCTTCCTTTCCTTTTGTCCCACATTAAATATCCTTTCACTTGGAAATATGTCACATTATAGCAGTAAAATAATTTCCATGTCAAGTATAAGCTCGTTTAGTTTTTTAGAGTCAGAGAGAGTTAAAATGGTCATGAAAAACTTAATGTAAAACCTTTTTTAAACTATTATAATATTATAAAATGATTTTAAAGAAAAAATGCTTGAAACGTGTCTAATCTTGGCCCTTTTTTCTGAGAAGCATCAAATGATAACACAGAGGCAGCAAGCGCGTGTGTGTTTTTTGGGCGGCTCCTGTTTCTCTTGAGGCGTCTCAATGGTCGAGCCTTGCTCTAGACTCTGCCTATCACATAAAGAGTGGGTGGAGTCAGAGGAGATTGACCGGGGCCGCCCGCACACAAGCTCGGCTGCGTTCCCGTCCGCAGTGGACACGTCCGTCACTGTCCTCTCCCTTAGAGACATATCATCATCATCCTCATCGATCAGCACCACATCCGTTGTAACGTCCACCTGGATGCACGGCACGGTCTGAACATCCTCAGAGCTCTCCAGGTTACTGGAGTCGATGAAACCCGTGAGGGACGACTTGTCCATGTCCAGTGACGGGTCGATTAGACTGTCCTCAGCCTCGTGGTGCAGATACTGCATCTCTTTCAGATTCTGGAGATTGGAAACACTCCATACATTACACGTCTGTTCATTCACAGCTGTTTCTATAACACCGTTCACTGCGACAGGATTTGTTTTCCTTCCAGCATCGTCAGCCGTGACCTCTAGGGTCAGCTCGGGTTCAAATATAGTCTTCTGCGGGTCTCTGTAAAGTCCACCAGCCTTTTGAGAATTGTTCATCATACACTTTTGTTTCTTCACACAGGTTGTCTTTCCGCCAGAGCCTAGGACAATAAAAGCGGTGTATTCATTTTATATATATAAAAAGTGCACATGCAAAAGATGCCGCTATGGCATTTTTAATGTATAATTCATTCCTGTAATGCAAAGCTGAATTTTCAGCATCATGACTCCAGTCTTCAGTGTCACATGATCCTTCAACAATCATTCTAATATGCTGATTTGCTGCTCAAGAAACATTGTTCATTTTCAGTGCTTTGAGGTCATTTTTTTACTCACCAGAGTTAGCGTTGTCTTTGGTGACCATGGCAAGCCCTTTCTAGCACACGTCTGAGCGCTGGTTCAAGAGACGACTCACATCTGTACCGCCAATAAAATAAGAAATAAGATCTCCTCTAAATCCTCTACGGATTTAGGATTACCACAAAGGAATTAACCTTTTGCCCTTCATCTACCACACTAATACCTCAGCATCCTCTTTCTTTTAGTGTCCACAGATAAAGCACTATTAATGCTCCAGATGTTGCATACAAGAAAGTAACGCAAAACATCCAACCACAAACGCTTTATGAAACTGAGAGAACAGAAAGATGAAGAAACAGGAGTGGATGAAGGAATGAAAATGGGAAGTGGGCAGTTTTTTCCCCAGCGCACTCCAACAGGATGAATAAAGACATGACGCCTTTAAAAGCAGCAAAAATAACTCCAAGTTCCCAAGAGACTTCAAGGCATTTTCAGAAGAGATCTGGAGCGGCTGTCACTCGTGAGGAACACTAAAACAGACACATCTGCATATCAAGCGTTTAGATGCAAACAATTCAGCACAAACTACAGAAAGTAGCCTAATTCTCTTTAAAAATAGAAGTTTTACCAAAGCTTAATAGACAATATTGAACTTACGCTCTTATTTTCCTCTTTGATCACAGCAGCTTTTGTACTCACGCTCCAAACACACTGATTACACATGACTGCACTCTACACACGACAGAATCAGGCCTTTATAAATGAATGATGTCTATTAGGCTGAGTACACACTAGTCACTACACAACAATCTTAGACAAGATATTTGTATAGTTTTATATACTGTGTATGTTATATACAGTCAAGAATTTACTATGTAAATGTATTATGAATTCCTGACTATATTTTTGACTAATATATATATATATATATATTAAAGCTAAGTATACAAGTAACTGTCCTATGACACATATTAATTATATATTAATATATTTTTAGGATGCTTGCAAAAAACAAATAAAATGTGTATGTTTAAGTATCTATCCATCTATGTGTCTCCCAAAATGAAATATTACATTGACCATAATAAGAGACAATAACAATTACCATCGATAACTGATCATTATAATTAAGTATTTCCTAACTAACTGCTCCTAACTGTTTTAGTGCGAACAAGGTCAATTTACTGGTATAATTTATAAAACATTTATATTGTATACTTTATGTGTATACACACACGTTAAGTTGTTCTGGAAGCAGGTTTTGTGAGAAACCCCTCCTCATACGCTGAACACATACTCATGAATAATACACATGGAGCACTTACACACGTGTGTGCATGCATAGGGAAAGGCAAGACTGAGGGAAGAGGGGCGAGACTGAAATATTGATGAGAAACGGCCCTCCACTCAAACTCCTGACACAGACACTGATTGAAAGGGATTTGACTGCACATGTACAATGCATTATACAATAGTGAATTCAAAGCAAAAATATAGAATATAACTTTGTTTAAATGAGAAATATTTAACAATTTTTTATTCATGTTTCCTTGTACAAAAAACTAAACAAATTTATTTAGTTATATGAGACCATTTTCAAACCTCTCTCCAATCCTTAGGAATAACCAGGCAGTTCAGATTCTGTATATTTAAGGCGTAAATATATATTATTGCATAAATGGCTGATGTTACGATTGACTAACCTCTGCCGTAGTTCATCAAAGTGGGTCAAGTTCCTGAATAAAGAATATGAATTATTATACAGTAACTGTAAGAGTGGACTGAGGAGTAAGTGTCCATCTGCACAGGACATTGATTCCCTCAGTTCAATAGAGAAAGATGATTCCTGTTCTCCATGATAAGACCCCTTAATTGTTTTTAAAGTAGACATTTCAAATATCATCATCGTATACCATTAAACAGGAGCATCATGTCCTAGGGCCCTTGTATTTTAGGTTTCGGGCTGAGATCACTGTTTGTGATGGGCTCTGTTACTCAGTTCCACCATTCCCCGTCTGACACCCCTGCCACTGAGTGCACGGTATCCTTTCTGTAAGGATTACACCACCATCATTCTGCTTTCTCACTTGTCTTGTCGTTTTATCAGTCCTGAGAGGTACAGTGTCCTGGTCCTCTGGTCCTCCAGCGAAAATTATGCTGTGCTTAAGCTTTCACTAATGTTTTCACTGACTCTGATGTTGACTTTCCTCGGTAAAGACACAGGCTGTTTGTAACAGACTGACACAGTCAGAGGAGCTCTCACCACTTCAGTTCCTAAAAAAATAAATGATCAGAGAGATGATCTGGGACACGAAAAATAATGACATATATTTTAATAAGCAGATATAAAAATGCTTTTATATTATTGTCTAATATCATATATATATATATATATATATATATACATTTATACATTATATATACATACTTTGCTATATTATATATATATATATATATATATATATATTAATATAAAATTTAGTGTAACCATAAATATAATATTACAGCATATAATTATTTATGAAATGATTATGTAACAAATTATATATTACATGACATACAGTATATATATATATATATATATATATATACACACACATACATATTACTAGTGCTGTCAATCAATTAAAAAAATGTACTAACCAATCGCACATTTTTCTGAAATTATTTGCGATTAATCCCACCTAACATTAAAGTTTTTAAATATACTTTCATATTGCAATAATTTCACATTAAATCTTCAAATGTACAATGTACAAACAACATAAAGACAGTATATATTTAATATTTCTTTAATGGCATCTTTTTTATATGATTGAAGGCTGCATCACTGATATCAATGTCTCTATAAAATTGTTTTTTTTCCCTTCATACTTGACCATTGACTTTGACCATTGACTGTAGCCATTAAGCATTACAGTATAATTGAGAGCTATCAATTTGAAGACTTCACTTAACTTCTAATTTAAGTGAACTTAAAACAATCTTCACACATACCCATAATAAATGACATATTTAGCTACCTGTGCCCTTCAGCAGAAATATACAGAAAATGAATAGTAACCAAACACTAAATTAAATATAAACTAACCCCTTAAAGCTATAAAAGTTATTGATTTTCGTTTGTTCTTGTATTAATAGATATCACAGCAGCTGGTTATTAGCTTATTTGCCTGCTATTGCTTTAAAAGCTGCTGTCTGCTGAACATGACGCAGATCTGACACGCATCTCACAACTCTCTTTACATTTTCTCATCCACTTCAGGTCTTAAAGTCTCTACTAAAGCGGATGAGTTAAATCGGGTGTTTTAGATGAGGGAGACAGTGCTGGGGTGCTTCAGGACATTTTTTAAAGCCATTTCAGAGACATGTTCTTAAATGTGACTCATATATAACACATTGCATGCGTGCAATTAACTTACGGCATAACTAGGACATTGCATGCACGTAGTTTCTTTCGCTGTTTGACATGAAATGATACACAGGCTAGAGCGCGCGTCGGCACCTTTGTGCGTGTATTTCAAGAGCACGTGCTTTGAGCACAGTATTTTTTTCCGCGCTTGTTTGACTCGCGCCTGGCGCGGTCTGCGCGGAGGCAACATTAGAGCGTGCGTCTGAAACGTCTCCCGTTTGATGTGATGTCATAAAGACGTTGTGCATCTAAATAAACGCAATCATTTGGAAAAAAGAGTCAGAGGCAGTAGGTGTGAATAGGGTGGCCAAACTTAACCCGGCCCCTGCGTTAATTGCGTTAATTATTTTTAACGCGTTAATCTGAAAAAATTGATCTCCTGCGTTAACGTGCTAATTTTTAGACCACTAATATATATATATATATATATAAACGACATATAATAAATACTATGTGTGTATATACAGTGCCCTCCATAAGTATTGGAACAGTAAAGACAAAATTGCTCTGTTGGCTGTGGAGTCAAGACATTTGCAAATATGATTAAAAGATGAATATGAGACAAAACTACAGAATGTCACTTTATTAATAGCCGTTTCAACACATAATGTTTTACCAAATAAAAAGAACAGCCCTTTTAGAGTTCATCCCACTCATTGATGTGAGAATAGGTATTGGGTGTATTGGGACAGTTGAACATAAGGCAGATATTAAAGATTAAAAGCTATTATTTAGTTGCAGATCCCTTGCGCACAATCACAGCAGTGAGTCTGTGACACATAGACATCACCAGACTCTTGGTCTCATCCTTTTAAATACTTTTCCCAGCCTTTAATGCAGCCAATTCCAATGTTTGCTTGTTTTGGGGAGTTTCTGCCTTTACTCTCCTCTTCAGCTGGTGAAATTAATGTTCAATCGGATTTAAATCTGGAGATTGAGTTTGGGCAATCTGAGACTTTCCATTTCTTTGCCCTTATAAATTAATTGACTGAACTGGCAGGGTGTTTTGGGTCATTGTCCTGATGCAATATGAAACACTTGCCACTTAATCTGGTTGTATTTTCTTGAATATTGGAAGGCAAGATGGTTTGGTACCCTTCCAAATTCATTCTGCTACTGTCATCATACATGAAGTCATCAGTAAAGATGAGAGGGCCTGTTCCAGAGACAGACAAACATGCCCATGCCATGATAACACCTCAACCATGCTTTACACATGAGGCTGTATGCTTGGGATCATTTGCAGTTCCATTTTTTTCTCCACACTTTTGCTTTGCCATCACTTAGATAAAGGTTCATCTTTGGCTCATCGGTCCATAAACACAGTTCCAAAACTCTTCTGGCTCACCTTTGTGCTTTTTTGCAAACTCTAGTCTTGCTTTTCTATTTTTGGTGCTGGTCAGAGGTTTGCATCTTGCTGTGTAGCATCTGTAATTCTGTGTCAATGTCTCCTGAGGACAGTAGATTGTCAGAGCATCACCCCAGCTTTCTGGAAGTTGTTGGTGATTTTACGGACACGTCTTTTAGGGTGCATTTTCATAGCTTTTATGATTTGTCCGTCATCAACTACTGTTGTTTTCTCACTATAAAAGTAATAAACTATATATTGTATAAACTCTAAAAGTGCTGAACTTCTTAGCTGGTAAAACCTCCATGTGCTGAATCACCCAATAATAAAATGTGACATTCTGTAGTTTTGTCTCATATTCATCTTTTAATCATATTTGTAAATGTCTTGACTCCACAGCCAACAGAGCAATTTTGTCTTTACTGTTCCAATACTTATGGAGAGCATTGTATATATATTAGTGCTGTCCAAGTTAATTTTAACGGTCCTTTTAACGGCACTAATTTTACTAACAAGTGATTAACGCAGCGTGTATTTTCTGTTTGACCCGTGGCCCAACCCGTAGTTGGAGAAATGGAGATGCACAGTGTTGCCAACTTAGCAACATTGCAGACCCCTTTAGCGACATTTCTCCCTTCAAAAAAGCGGGCAAACCTTATTTAGTCTCCGAGAATCGCCGGTACTGCCGCACGAGCGAGAGGTCTTGCTCTTCCAGCACGGCGCGCGCACATACATATCTCTCTCTCTCTCTCTGATCAGTTTTTGTTCCACACGCGCACACACATCTCTCTCTCTCTCTCCGCGTCTGCTCAGTTTCTGTTCAGCATGCGCACACACATCTCTCTCTCTCTCTCTCTCTCCGCCTCTGCTCAGTTTCTGTTCAGCACACGCACACACATCTTTCTCTCTCCGCATCTGCACAGTTTATGTTCAGCACGTGCACACACATCTCTCTCTCTCTCTGCGTCTGCACAGTTTCTGTTCAGCACGTGCACACTAGGCTTGCCGCGATAGACGGTGATGGCGGTTATACCGGTGTTAAGCCGCAACACCGTTACGTCACTTGCCCACCGCGGCACCGTCCCCCACCGTCGTTTAGATTTTTTTATAGTAATAAAATAATTTTGTTCAGTTAGAGGACACTACAATTAAAACTGAACGCGGCTGCTCAATGCGGCGCACTTAACGAACGAGAGTCTTGCATCACAGCAGTCTAGGTCTGCATTACCGCGGCTGTCCCGACCAGATTCCTTGTTATTCATTTCCTGAATACAACGCGGTAACGGTCGGTAACTCTGGTGTAATTTGAACTGGAGCGGGCAGTCTAACATTACCCCGTTCCAGACGTCCTTTCAGAACAGCATATCTGCGCTTTATTCTTATCGATCAGTACAGCCTGCACTCGGACCGTTATGCGCGCGCGCTGCACGCATGTTTTATTTGCGGGGTCTGAGCACACTCACAGCATGTGCAACGATGCTCAGAGCAGGCTAGCAGATATAATATATGGCTCTCAAACAGAACAGGCAGGTTGTGAAGAGTGACAGAGCAGAATAAGGATAGAGCAAAAAGTGTAGATGTCTTTGAAGGACGTTCAACTCGTCTTTCCTTTTTTTCGTATTATGCTTATCCTATCATTTTAAATGACAGACTGTGTCGAATTTATTTATTTTTCTCTGCTGCACTTTTCACGGTGTTAACAGCAA
This sequence comes from Ptychobarbus kaznakovi, assembly GCA_027422405.1. Lineage (NCBI taxonomy): Eukaryota > Metazoa > Chordata > Actinopteri > Cypriniformes > Cyprinidae > Ptychobarbus > Ptychobarbus kaznakovi. The sequence continues at coordinate 71,471 of JAPDDN010000168.1, forward strand.
GATGTTAAATTAATTTAGTATTTTGACGAGACTAATAAAATAGCTATTAGGCTAAACCTACGTTATTTTTATATTATGTTGTAGGCTGAATGTTAGCCTAAACTAATTATATCCTGACAAAACGAATAAAAATAAGGATTACAATTTTTGTACAACTTTTTTTTCTCTCTCAGTGACACTTTCAGTATCACGTAAAGAGAGATGACTGACAATAAGAGTGAGGTGAGACAGACAAGACGATGGCGGAAAAGTTTCAAAACGAAATGTAAAAGTGCCGTTTTAAGCCTGTTGACTTCGGAGTCTGACATTAATCTTAGTCAGGGAGAAAACTCACGGAGATCTACCACCTGAAAAGTAAATAAATAATAAAATACATATTAAATAAAATAAATAATTAAAAAGGCTTGTTGGGATGTACAGTGCTCAGCGTAAATGAGTACACCCCCTTTGAAAAGTAACATTTTAAACAATATCTCAATGAACACAAAAACATTTTCCAAAATGTTGACAAGACTAAGTTTTATATAACATCTGTTTAACTTATAACATGAAAGTAAGGTTAATAATATAACTTAGAGAACAACATTTTCAGTTTTACTCAAATTAGGGTGATGCAAAAATGAGTACACCCCACTGAAAGTCTCTGGAGCAAAGCAAAATTTTAGACTACACATGTCTAATTTAACAAGAATTCAACCACAGGTGAGTCTAATTATTCATTACACAGGTGACAGTTGACTATAAAAGGGTGTTACTTAAAGAAAGCCCCTTCCCATTTCATGCTGTCAGCAATGGCACCACATGGAAGAGAAATGTCACAAGACCTGAGAAAGAAAATAATTTCTTTACACAAGAAAGGTGAAGGCTACAAGAAGATCAGCAAAGCTTTACTTATCAGTCAGAATACTGTAGCAAAAGTGGTACAAACATTTAAAAAAGATGGAACTGCAACCATCTCAGAGAGACGTCCAGGTCGTCCACGGAAGTTAACACCTCGACAGGAGCGTCTTCTGATGAGAAGGGTTGAAGAAAATCGACATGCAAGTTCACTGCAGTTATCTAAAGAAGTAGAAAGCCAAACTGGGGTGACTATTTGCCGTGACACAATACGGCGTACACTGCAGAGGAATGGCATGCATGGGTGCCGTCCACGAAAGAAGCCTCTCCTAAAGCCCAGGCACAAAAAAGCCCGCCTAGAGTTTGCCAGGGCCCATGCTGACAAAGTTGAATACTACTGGGACTCTATACTCTGGAGTGATGAGACCAAGATAAATGTTTTTGGAACTGATGGCTTCAAAACTGTATGGCGTCGCAAAGGTGAGGAATACAAAGAAAAATGCGTGGTGCCTACAGTGAAACATGGTGGTGGCAGTGTCCTTATGTGGGGCTGCATGAGTGCTGCTGGTGTCGGGGAGCTGCATTTCATTGATGGCATCATGAATTCACAAATGTACTGCTCTATACTGAAAGAGAAGATGCTACCATCACTCCGTGCCCTTGGTCGTCGTGCACTTTTCCAACATGACAATGATCCTAAACACACATCTAAGGCCACTGTTGGATTTCTGAAGAAGAACAGGGTGAAAGTGAGCCAAGTATGTCTCCTGATCTGAACCCAATCGAACACCTATGGGGAATTCTGAAGAGACAAGTTGAGCATCACTCTCCATCCAGCATCCAATCTCTAAAAGAGGTAATTCTTGAAGAATGGAAAAAGATAAATCTGGCAAAATGTCGCCAACTTGTTCATTCCATGCCTAGAAGACTTGGTGCTGTCATTAAAAATCATGGAGGCCATACAAAGTACTAGATTTAGTAGTTTTTGTTGTGGAGTGTACTAATTTTTGCATCACCCTAATTTGAGTAAAACTGAAAAATGTGTAATCTAAGTTATATTATTAACCTTACTTTCATGTTATAAGTTAAACAGATGTTATATTAAACTTAGTCTTGTCAACATTTTGGAAATGGTTTTTGTGTTCATTGAGATATTGTTTAAAATTTTACTTTTCAAAGGGGGTGTACTCATTTACGCTGAGCACTGTATCTTTGTTGCATTAATTTAATAATAATAAATAAAATATTTGTTTAATATTATTCACGACGCCATCAGTAAATAGTTCCTCTGTAAGAACAAGCTGTTTGGAGAGTCTGATGCCCGTATGCACATAAACACCACTGATCCTCACATACTTCTTCAACACACGCGAGCATCCGTGTAATAAAGTTCGTAGGAAGGAAGGAAGCGGACAGGGTTGGCTCGTGGAGACTCGGGTGAATTTATTGATACAGTATAAACTTAAACAGGTGCGCACTCTGCGCGTACTCGGTACATCAACTCTCTCGGTTGTCTCAGTGATCACTCTCTACGTTCGTTCTGGCTGTCTCTCGCTCACAGACCATGCGCCCGAGTCTCCACTCCGTCTCTCATCGAACTCCCGTTCCACGGTGGCTTTATCCGGTCTCTCCACGCCAATTACTGCAATCAGAGACAGGTGTAGCTTATTTTGCACTTGACCCACTTACTTACCGCTGTCTCCTGAGTCTTTCTCCCGCTGCAGACTTCGCTGAACCACACCCCCCTCGCCACAATCCGTTATAAAACACTCGCTGTATTCAACTGTATACTGAGCTGTATTCAAGCAGAAATATGATGTTAGAGTGATCGAGAGCGCACATACACAGTTCGTTTGCACATCATTTATAACGGACATAACGCGCGCCTAATCCACGATCATGTCACTGTAATCAGCTTTACCTTGATTACAATACCTGCCCATCAAAACTTGTGTCTACTAGTGTGACACTGGCTTCTTTTATCCATCCGAGAGCTGTAGTTTGCGCATCATGTGCTCATACAGCGGTTTTGAGCCGCCGTTCAGTCTGTATTCACACAGCGCCATGAGAAACGTATTTCTCCTCCGAAACACAGAATATATTTTTTTACATGACTTAGCGACTTAGCAAGTCATAATATTAGTGAATATATTATATTGTAGTTTTATCTCTCGCCCTCCTGGTTGAGAAACATTGACCTAAAGGGCAATCTTCCAGCATTGCTTTCGCGAGCGTTCTATTAGGCATCCCTGATCTATGTGGTTTGAAAAAATAAAATAAAAAAACATTTGTTTCTCATTTATTTGGTTCCACAGTATTTCCTGATTTTTTTTTCCATTTAAACACTGCGTGATGCCGAATTGCTGCTGGTATGAAAGTCAAAGTAAAACGTGCATGGTGCTTACAGGCTATTTAAAACCTATGGAAAGCGAGGAAAAACTCAAACGACCCCCCACCATGGTGATACCGTTATAACCGGTGTGACAACACGTCGATTAACCGGTGGGACAATTTCCTCACCGTCACAACCCTAGTGCACACACATCTCTCTCTCTCTCTCTCCGCGTCTGTACAGTTTCTGTTCAGCATGTGCACACATCTCTCTCTCTCTCTCTCTCTCTCTCCGCGTCTACTCAGTTTCTGTTCAGCACGCGCACACACATCTTTCTCTCTCCGCGTCTGCACAGTTTCTGTTTAGCATGTGCACACACATCTTTCTCTCTCCGCATCTGCACAGTTTCTGTTCAGCACACACACACATATCTCTCTCTCCGCGTCTGCTCAGTTTCTGTTCAGCACGTGCACACACATCTCTCTCTCTCTCTCCGCGTCTGCTCAGTTTCTGTTCAGCACGCGCGCACACATCTCTTTCTCTCTCTCTCTCCACGTCTGCTCAGTTTCTGTTCAGCACGCGCACAAACATCTCTCTCTCTCTCTCTCCGCGTCTGCTCAGTTTCTGTTCAGCACGTGTACACCCATCTCTCTCTCTCTCCGCGTCTGCTCAGTTTCTGTTCAGCACGTGCGCACACATCTCTCTCTCTCTCTCTCCGCATCTGCACAGTTTCTGTTCAGCACACACGCACACATCTTTCTCCGCGTCTGCACAGTTTCTGTTCAGTACGCACGCACACATCTTTCTCTCTCCGCGTCTGCTCAGTTTCTGTTCAGCACGCACACACACATCTCTCTCTCTCTCTCTCTCTCTGCGTCTGATCAGTTTCTGTTCAGCATGCGCACACACATCTCTCTCTCTCTCTGCGTCTGCTCAGTTTATGTTCAGCACGCGCACACACATCTCTCTCTGCGTCTGCTCAGTTTCTGTTCAGCACGCGCACACACATCTTTCTCTCTCCGCGTCTGCACAGTTTCTGTTCAGCACGCGCACACACATCTCTCTCTCTCTCTCTCTCCGCGTCTGCACAGTTTTTCTTCAGCATGTACACACACATCTCTCTCTCTCTCCGCGTCTGCTCAGTTTCTGTTCAGCATGCGCACACACGTCTATCTCTCTCCGCGTCTGCTCAGTTTCTGTTCAGCATGCGCACACACATCACTCTCTCTCTTTCCGCGTCTGCACAGTTTTTGTTCAGCACGTGCACACACATCTCTCTCTCCGCGTCTGCTCAGTTTCTGTTCAGCATGCGCACACACATCTCTCTCTCGCCGTGTCTGCTCAGTTTCTGTTCAGCACGCGCACACACATCTCTCTCTCTCTCCGCGTCTGCTCAGTTTCTGTTCTGCACGCACACACACATCTCTCTCTCTCTCCGCGTCTGTTCAGTTTCTGTTCTGCACGCGCACACACATCTTTCTCTCTCCGCGTCTGCACAGTTTCTGTTCAGCACGCACACACAAATCTCTCTCTCTCTCTCTCTCGCCATGTCTGCACAGTTTCTGTTCAGCACGAGCGCACACATCTTTATCTCTCTGCGTCTGCTCAATTTCTGTTCAGCACGCGCACACACCTCTCTCTCTCTGCGTCTGCTCAATTGCTCAGTGCGTGCACACACATATCTCTCTCTCTTTCTCTGTGTCTGCTCAGTTGTTCAGTGCGCGCACACACATCTCTCCCTCTCTCCCCATCTGCTCAGTTGTTCAGCACGCGCACACACATCTCTCTCTCTCTCTCTGCGTCTGCACAGTTTCTGTTGAGCACACACACACACACACACACAATCTTTATCTCTCCGCGTCTGCTCAGTTTCTGTTCAGCACGTGCACACACATCTCTCTCTCTACGTCTGCTCAGTTGTTCAGTGCGCGCACACACATCTCTCTCTCTCTCCGCGTCTGCTCAGTTGTTCAGCGCGCGCGCACACACATCCATCTCTCTCTCTCTCTCTCTGTCTATCTGCTCAGTTTCTGTTCAGCACGCACATCTCTCTCTCTCTCTCTCTCTGCATCTGCTCAGTTTCTGTTCAGCGCGGAAGAGAAGAGCAGAGCTTAATTCAGTTAAACACAGATATTATGTTGCTTCTCTAATTTGACATGCAAGTATAGCCAAAATCACAGCACAGCTATTGTCATTATCTTATGGGTATTTTATTTAATCAGACAACGGCTCGATTATAAGGATTTTTTTGCAGATTAACATCTTGTAAAGGAGAGCTAGTTATGTAGTCTTAATGGGTCACGTTTCAATAACTTTTTCATTTTCATTCCGTTGTCTGACAACAGAAACAGAAAGATATATCAATGAAAACTGTTTTATTGAGAATTTAGCTGCATCAAAATACAGTATGTGGGTACAGAGAGGCAAACAAATGTAATAATAAACAATATAGGCTATGTACATTTTGCATGTTCAGAAGAAGTGAGCTGCCCTGTCAACAAAAATGTAAACAGGTTTGTGTAAGTAATTTGCTCAGTGCAATTAAGAGAAGTAATGGGAACCTTGTATTTATTTTTTCATGTGTCTAATAGACATGAACATGTTCTTTGTAAAACAAAGAAGTTAAGTCATGAAGTTACCAAAAAGGCGATTAAAGCTACCTTAAAACTGTGCAGGCCTGTAATATATTTTAAATGAGTCACATTTAAGAACATGTCTCTGAAATGGTTTTCAAAAGTGTCCTGAGGCACCCCATCACTGTCTCCCTCATCTAAAACACCCGATTCAACTCGTACGCTCATTAGTAGAGACTTTAAGACCTGAAGTGGATCAGAAAAGGTAAAAATAGTTAAGAGAAAATATGATGCGTGTCAGATCTTCGTCACCATTCAGCAGCAGTTCTTAGAGAAATAATAGCCAAAATAACCTAATAACCAGCTGCTGTGATGTCTGTAATGTAATGATAATAGTAATGGCAATTAACCGGTCTTATTTGTTAATCAAAGGACAAAGAAAAAAAAGAGGAAAATAAAGACCTTACCTTTAAGGATTCATCTATATTTAATGTAGAATTTAGTGTTTGATAACTTCAACTTCAATTTCAATTTCTGTATATTTCTGCTGAAAGGCACAGGCAAATATGACATTTATTATAATGGGTTTATGTGAAGATTGTTTTACGTTCACTTAAATTAGATGTTGAATGGCAATGGTTAAATATTAGGGGGGGGCAATTTTATAGATAAATCAGTATTGATATCAGTGATACTGGCCTTCAGTCATAAAAAAGATGCCACTAAACAAATATTTAAAATATATATACTGTCTTTGTTGTTTGTACATTAGTTTGAAGATTGAATGTGAAATTATTGCAATATATAAGTATATTTAAAAACTGTAATGTTAGTTGGGATTAATTGCGATTAATTTCAGAAAAATGTATAATTAGTTAAATTTTTAATCGATTGACACTAATTGATACTAAAATATATAATTATCATACGTATTAATGCATTAAAATGTATATATTAATATCAATTTACTAATATATTCAATATAATAATAGATTTTAAAATATAATTTAACATATTAATTAATATAATGATACATACTTATATTACTTTATAATATAAAATAATAGTAATAATTTTATTACTTGATTATTAATAAATATAAATTCTGAGAGGAACAATTTAACCTTTTATTAAAAAATTATAAATAAGAGATAAAAAGTCAGAGATTTACACAATGCTAATTTTTGGAGTGAAAGACATCATACATTATTTCAAGCAGTGTATTCCTGCGGACATGCAAAGAAAGTAGCGTGGTAAAGAAGCGTTTTTTGTCAATTTGCATGTCATGTAATTTTGCTGTTGTTGAGAATAGGCCTTCAAACATTACTTACCTTTGTGTTTCTCCACTTCTGCCAGGCACCTGGAAAACATCCACAGCGGTTGTGTGGTGGGACGGGTAAATCCCAGCCAAACAAACACAGAGGGCAGAGGGCAAAGTTCACCGAACACCCAGGTGCTCCTCACACCTGTGGACCAAGGAACAGCCAGGCTGATGCATCTCTCTGAAACTGGATCTGGAAAAAGACACAGGTTCAGTTCAGCAAAGGTCTGATGAAAGTGTCCTGCATAAGGACATGTAGAATAAAACACCTCCTCACAGCCACTGATATGCCTGCAGTCTTCAATACCACTGGGTCCCTTACCATGGGCGATCTCCAAGTCAGGCTGAGCATCAGGTCTGTATGTATTTTTAGGAGAGAGTAGAGTCAGTGTGCTGCTCCAAACGGTCTGCTGATCTCTAGATGCAGTTAAAGCGAGATCCACCTCCACTCCGGCACTAACAGTCCTATACTCCAGCACTCTGGCCTGCAGGGAGAACGTCCTTCTCTTCAGCTCATCCACGGCATCGCCAGTCTCAACTCAACTCATGGACACTCAAAAGACCTGCAGAAAAGTAGCAGTGATTCTCATTTTAAGGGGCATCAGTGGGACAACCAGGGTCATTATAGTTAACTAAAACATTCTCATTACTTGGAATAAAGTAAATGTTATCTGAAATAAAATGTATTCAAAAACATAATAAATAAATAAGTTTCATTTCAGCAAGTTGCCATAGCAATACTTACTTTAGTTTAACTTGTACTAAAACAACTAAAATTAAACCTGAAATAATAAAATATAAAAGCTACATAAACACATTTAAATAAATAAAACCAATAAAAACTAGGCATAACATATTTAATTGTCATGCATATGAGCACACCGATAATCAAATGTGTTTTCATCTTTTGGGTTATGTGTCTTTAGCATTAAAAGATTCTCTTTGTAATTGATCTGGATTCTGTAAGTTTATTAACAAGACATTTCTGGGGCTAAAAAATTATTGTACAATATTTTCATATATAAAATTGCTATGTATGTTGTGATGATGACCAGCTGACTGTACAATATTATACACTGATTGATTTGCGAAATTTCATTTAATTTAATTTAATCCATTTTATTATTTACATTTATGCATTTACATTTATGCATTTAGCAGACGCTTTTATCCAAAGCGACTTACAGTGCTATACTATGTATTCAGGCTATACATTTTTTTCCAGTATGTGTGTTCCCTGGGAATTGAACCCACAACCTTTTGCGCTGCTAACACAATGCTCTACCACTGAGCCACAGGAACAACAAAAAAATACATGTTTGAACGAATAAATGCAGTATGCTCTTATTTGATTCGAGGATTTGATAAGGAGATCAGTAGGACTGATTCGGAGTATGTTTGACATGGGTTGTGCTTGATCCATGAGCTGAAAAGAGCCAGAAGATCTCACCCAAAGGGCTTAGTCTGAATCTCTCGGAGCACACAATCATAGTGAGAAGTCTGTTGAAGAGAAACTCAGGGTAGCACAAGGGAACGTCTCTGAAGACACTGTCGGGATAGTCCCAACCATAACCTGAAATGCTGCAGAACCTCCTCAAAGATACGGCATCATACCTACAGACACATCCACAACAATTAACAACTGGAAAACACTTTAGAATCAACATTCATGAACATTTTTAACATTATGACTATAACGAGTGGCCATTAAAATATACAGTACATGCACTTTACTTTCATTTAGTTTGTACACAAAAAATAAAACGAAATATATAAACAATAAAGTTTTTTATATATTATATTGCATGTACATTAACTGAGACAGTAAACATAGACTTTAACCAATCATACACATTAAATGAGTTTACTTAGGTCAACTTACCTGCAGTTGATCAACGTGAAAACAAGCTCGTCATTTGTGTCTTTGTTTTTCCTCATTGTTCCTCGTTTTTTGCGGAGAGATTCATAAATGTATCTGGTCATGAGGTAAACTGAACCTGGCAAATGTTTCTGGGAGTTAAAGACTGTGCGAGTTTGAATCGAGATGTGAAAGTGTAAAAGACTGAGTGAAAGAGATACAGTAACTACACCTGACACCACGGCGATAATGCGCTAAAATAGTTCATCATTCGCATTCTTAACAAAAAACAAGTCAGAAGGAAAGCTACTGATGATGTGTTCAAAGTTCAAAGTCATCTTTGTAGCGCGTTTCTTCTCTCTGTTGACATTTTGATATTTTAAGAGAGAGAGAGAGAGAGAGAGAGAGAGAGAGAGAGAGAGAGAGAAAGAGAGAGAGAGAGAAAGAGAGAGAGCGAGAAGAAGAGAGAGAGAAAGAGCATATCGCCCTCTAGTGTCCGAGATAACAGTGGAGCAACGGGACACTAAAACAGTGTTTGGTTTTAAACTTTATTGAATCAACTTTATAGTATTAACTAACTATATGAGATACATACATAAGTAATATAATCTGAGTAATATGGTATTAATAATAATGAATACAATTTTACATTGAAGTAGCCTAATAACGGTAGTAATAA
>JAPDDN010000182.1:0-59493 GCA_027422405.1 Ptychobarbus kaznakovi
GAAAGGGATGTGGCTATGGATTGGGAAGGAGAGAAGAAGAGTGCCACCCAGCGGGGTTTGAAACTCAATGTTGAAAAAACAAAAGTGATGAAAAACTACAGACACTGTAAGGAAGGAGAGCCCTCAAATTGGGTGAACATGAATATGAGGTAGTATAGAATTTAGTGTATCTGGGGTCCTCTATTAATGCTGAGTGTTCTGAGATTGGCGAGATCAAGAGAAGAATAACTGCTGGGAATAAGAGCTACTTTGCCCACAGTAGCCTTTTTAAAAGCCGTAGTCTCTCATGGTCCTCCAAACTCAGAATGTACAAGTTCCTCATTAGACATGTAGTCTCATATGGCATTGAGGCCTGGGTCCTTAACCAAAAGTCTGCAGACATGTTTGATATGTTCGAGCGGAATGTACAAAGGAGAATATTTGGAACTGTGAATAAGGGTGGACAGGGGAGGATGAGAAGGAATGAGGAGCTGAGAGCACTATATCAGGAGACATCACTATCAACATGTGTTAGACTTCAGCGCCTCCGGTGGTATGGGCACCTTCGAAGGATGGGAGAGGAACGACTGGCACAGAGAGAATTCGGGACACAGCCTTTAGGTACCAGGCCAAGGGGAAGGCCTAGAAGCCTTGGGTCGATGCAGTGAGGAGGGATATGAGAAGTGCAGGGCTGCGGCCCAATTTCGAGTGGCAAGCAAGCATGGAAGAGGATGGTTGTCGAGGCCAGAGGCCACTGTGTCCGTAGCGTCAGATGGTAAGGTAAGGTAATGTGAACACCATTTTCAGAACTTACATTTACATTTACACATTTAGCAGACGCTTTTATCCAAAGCGACTTACAGTTCAATCAGGCTACACATTTTTTGTCTGTATGTGTGTTCCCTGGGAATTGAACCCATGCCCTTTGCGCTGCTAACGCAATGCTCTACCACTGAGCCATAGGAACAGAACTTGGGTGCACTACCTGAAAAGCATGACTGATGCACTGCAGCAGAGATAATTTATATTTAATTTTTACGGCCAGAAAGTGACTCTCGCGTTCATTTGAACATTCACATTACAGTCATGATAGATGCATGTGCCATTCTGTGGTGGCGTTTTGGAAATAAATAAAATGTAAAAAATCCGAAGTACAAAAATTAAGTGAGCAAGTATCCATTCATTTTGCCATTTTCTACATAGTTGTTACCTAGTAACAGGGGTAAACAGCTGCCACTCTGATGATGCAAATGTAATGTGGCTCGGAACCAAATAAAACACAGTATGAACACAAAGGAGGGGACAGGGTGTTGGAGGAGCAATCGAACTCGGGTTTGGACTAGGCAATCGAACCAAGTGCGAAAGCCTCAAAGTCTGAGAGAAGTGTTGACCCCTCACTGAGGTCCGTGAGATATTTAGAATGCTAAACATTTGGAGCTGCCGGCAACTCAAGCGTCCTTCAGTATGACGTGTTTTGACTGGAAATGACATCAACCTACAGCCAATGAGAAAGCAGATAAGGGCAAGGGAAATTCCAGGGGGAGGATTCATAATAGATATTCAACAGAACATCAGCAGCTATTCTCTGCTTCATATTCTTCAGTTTATGTATTTATTTTTCACTGTGAATCAGTGAACAGACAACTTTAATTGCAAATTGTGAAAATGTAAAATTGAATTCAAATCGTCTTGAGCCAAGGAATCAAATCGGTTCAAAACTAATTAGCACAAACATTAGTCTATCTTTGGACAAGTGGTGGAGCTAGAGGGTTTTGAGTTAGAGTTTGGTCCATGTTCAGACTGTCCTCTTTCTGTGTGCCAAAGTTCCCAACTTTATACCATACAGTTCAATGGGCTGCCATAGACTCCCAGAGCAGAAGACGGCAACTAACAGATACAATACCTTCGTTGCTCTGGTCCTAATAACAAAAAACAATCAAATTAAAACAGAAAATGAACAAAAGCTATAACATCATCTCAATGATACTAAAAGAACACTGGTTTATGGTGAAAATTTTCACCCACCCCTAATGAGAATTAGAATGAGAATGAGCTTTATTAGCTAGGTATGTTTACACATATGAGGAATTTATTATAGTGACAGAAGCTCCACAGTGCAACAGAATGACAGCAACAGCAAAGGACACAGACAACAAAGAACAATATACAAATAGGCAATATACAAAATAGCAAACACACAATATATAATATAGAAAATTATGTACAGGTCTGATATGTGTAAATTTGAAATTAAAAACAAGTATGTGTGGTGAATAAATAATTGTATAATAGTGTTGTGTGTTCCACGTTTATTGTCAAGTGTTCATGAGATGGATTGCTTGAGGGAAGAAACTGTGTCTGGTCGGTCTGGTGCTCAGAGCTCTGTAGCGTCGACCAGACGGCAACAGTTCAAAGATGTGAGGGTCCAGAGTGATTTTTCCAGCCCTTTTGCTCATTCTGGATGAGTACAGTTCTTGGAGAGTGGGGAGGGTTGTACCAATGTTATGTACTAATGTCATTAAATAAGTGTCTTCAATCTGAATGAATGAGCATCAATAAAGAGTGATTGTGCTTGATTCTCACCATCATAACACACAAAATATCTTGAGTCAGTGCAGTAGAAATCAAACCAGGCTCCATAATAATATATTGCAGCACACTCCTCTCCTTCACCATAGTTATTTGGCTGACCCCGAAGCCAGGACTCGAACACCAGACTCTCCTCGTTATAAGACCAGCGCCGTTGATGTCGTTGTACAATCCGATCCAGGCAAAGCCAGAAAAGAATTGTTCATCTGCAGCTTCTTGCAGACGCGTCCAGTTTTCATTACTCTGAACGGTGGCCAGGTCAATATGAGTGCGTCCTGCAGTAATTCTGTGCATTTTCCCACGTCATTAACTGTTTGATCAGAATATACTCTGGTTCTATACACAGAGTTAATGACAGCAGTCCTGCAAGAGAATACAGCCATCTTATTAGTTTTTCCTTCTTGAAGATTAGAGTCTTAAGATTGCTGACTTTATTTGTCCCATCTTATTAGTTTTTACTTCTCGAAGATTAGAGTCTAAAGATTGCTGGCTTTATTTGTCCCAGTCATCTTGCTTTTATTCTGACACTTAGACTTTGTCTTGCTCGTTTTTTGACAAGAGCCAGTCAAGTGACTATGGCTTTGCTGGTTTTGATAAAGAATTTACAATCACTATAGTATTTCTGTCGTAAATCAGTGCTCAAATATCAGATAAGCTATTGATTTAAATATAGTTTGGATGAGATTAAATAAGGATTGATTTTAAAATTGTTAATCAACAATCAAAGTGCATTGATGTCCTCTGCTGGTTAAAATGATCATCTGCATTAATTTTACTGTTGTTATTAATAATAAACACCATAAGTGATGAAAATTACTAAATAATCAGTATTCTTTTCAATCCTTTGTCAGGATTCAGTTCAGTCTCCTGTCTGGTCACGAGCTATGGACTCCATATCCCAGAATCCTCCCGGCTCACACCTGTTAACAGTCACCATCTCCATCACTTGAGTTCAGATCACCTGCACCTGCCGTCTCCAATCAAGTCACCATTATTAAGCACGCTCCTTCCAGTCACTTACCGTCCGGTCTGCCGGTCACTGAACTATACCAGACTCCTTACCTATGTTTCCTTATATACCTTATTTTTTTTTTTGCCGTGCAGCCAAATTATGAAAATGTTAGAAAATAATGCTGTAAAATGGCAAGTCTGACTACAATAACAACATTTAAATCATAACAGTAGATTAAGAAAACATAAATAAAACGAAGAAAAATGCAATTTCCATGACCGATATCGTGATTTTGTTATATTGTGATGTTAAAGTACAGCATAATTATTAATCAGCCGTTCATCCCTTTATGAATGAAATAGCACTAACCTGTTAAACTGCTCTGAGAGTGACCTGATGAAACTCTGGCCTACCTTCAGTGATAGTGAGTTCTCAGGATGTTTCTGAAGTTCCCAATCTTGTGCTTTTTAAACGGGTTCATTGCGTTAAGAAGGGAATTTTACAGACAGATGCAAAGTGTGTCCTGTATTGTTTTTTGCAGTTCCTCCTTCAGGTGTTTTGGTGGATCATCTTTGGGCACTCACTGTACTTCATGCACAAATATTTACAGATGGATTTATTCAGAAAATCAATTATCTCTTTTAAAAATCAACCTCTAAAATTAACTTTACATTTACATGTATGCATTTGCATTAAAGGGACACTTTTACATTTGATCGGTCCATGCATTTATATTGTGCATCGGATAAAATCACATGCATATTTGGTCAGAGAAACATTTGTAATGATGTGTTTGGATATGCAAACATTAAAAATGTGTTTCTTGTTCCTTCAGGTTAGCTGTATTTGTGTAAATGTGTTATATGTTTGTGATTAGTAGACTATGTTTTCATATCATGTAACATCTTGGAACTTTTCATCAGTTATTTTCCTATGCAAATGTTAGTATGTGTGTGTTTGCCCCTTCTCCTGGAATTTAGAGAACAGAAACAACAAATAAGAGCATTTTTCATATATGCTAATGTAACATCTTGGAACTTTTCATCAGTTATTGTCCTATGCAAATTTGTTAGTATGTGTGTGTTTGCCCCTTCTCCTGGAATTTAGAGTACAGAAACAACAAAATAAGAGCATTTTATATAAAGAGATGTTGATTGTCTTATTTAAAACTATAGACATAGTATAGTAACAATGAAAAAGCCATTAAAAACAGCTTTAAGCTAAGCTGCAATAAGTTGATTTAAATGAATTTAATAATAAAATATACATAAAAGTCAGCTTGTGTTGTTTCTTTGGTTTTATTCAGTATGATAAATGGTGTGCCTTCATGCAAGTAGTTTAAAAGTCTGAGATCACATTATTTTCATTTACATAAATTTGGACAATTTGAAACTGAAACATTATGCTATAAAATTAACTCTCATAATTAGGAATGCAGCAAAGTTCAGCTGCTGAAAATTATCCATCATTTTCAGTTCCGATCCGCCCCTGGTGTAGCGTGCGTAATTATATCGAAATATAACAAGATTATCTGATTCAGTGTGACGGCTGAGCCTGTTTCCGAGAGAACAACATGCCAAGCTGTGGTTGGCAATCTAAAATCATCTTCCACTGTCAATAAGTGTGAGCAATATTCGCTTTAACTCTGCTCTGTCAGCTGATTAACAGTGGGACTAATCAGATTGGCCCCTAGTTGATGGATAAAGATTTGCTAGCTTGTGCTCATCATTACTCGAGAGCATGCCTTGAAAAGTGCAGTTATTTTATTGGCTTGTATTCTTCAAAATTCAGAATCATTAAATTATTGCGTGAAATGAAAAAGTCTTACAAGATTATTTTATATTATTAAAAAACTTTTTCGGTTTCAGTTTCTGTTTTTGGCCAATTGTATCCACAGGTTTCAGTTTTGGCCCAGAATTGTTATTTTGGTGCATCCTACTCATAATGCTTTCTGGTCCATTTTGACCCGGAAAATAATAAATATTTCTAAAACAATATAATCCTTAAACTTAATAATACATTGTTTTTAGTAAGGTAACGGAACTTTGCTGTAAGATTCACAAAATACACATCATTTGTGATGGAGACAGTTACTTTTAAAAGTAATGCTTTACAATAATGAGTTACTGCCTAAAAATGTAACTAATTGCATACATTTTTATGGAAAGTAATGTGTACGTTATTTTTTATAATCTGGGCTTCGCTTGCTTGTATGTTTTTAATATAAAAAAGCAATATTTTTGGTATAAGTTGATATTTAGGCTGTATATTAACTAATTGAGAGAATAGTCCGGTAGTTCAATGTGAAATCAGACATTAAGCACCCCCATATAGCCAAAAGGGCATGATCCTTGTTTCATAACACCTCTGCGAATACTCGACTGTGAGATTGTTCGAATCAGGCTCATCCGATCAAAGCATTGAATCTTCGACTATTCAGGATCACCCCTAAAAGACAATGTGTATTTGTGTACATACAGTGGGTACATTTGAATATTCAATTTATGTATTAGTTCTTACTTGAATGCTTCTATTGAATAGATTTAAAATTAAGAAGTAAAGCAATGTTAATTGCATTGCTTATATTTGTTCTACTGTAGTAACTATTAATAAAATAATAGTTGAAAATGATGCTTTGTGATGAATCAAGAAATGTTTGTTTGTTTATTTATTTATTTTTATTTTGTTTATCGAATTGTTACTTCCGAGTTGTAATCGAATCATGAGGAAAGCTTTAGTCACCATATTATAGTGACTGAGCTACAGAAATCTTCTGCAATGTTAGGGTCTATATAAATACATTGATAATGTGTGTAGTTTGTTTGTGTTATCAAATCAGAAACATATTACAGATTTTTTATCAGAATAACATTTTTTTTTTATTAACAGACAGAAATACAAGTCTACAAAGGGTTAAACCATATTAAAGTACAATAATCAAAACTAAAATAATAATTCTAAAAATAAATAAAAACCAAAATAATAAAAAAAGATTAGAAAGATACAATGAAAATAAAATATATACAATTCTCAGTCTATCCTGAACCTCTTGACCTAGCTATTTGCCCCTCTGTCCATTCTATCTCCTACAGTGTAAGTAAACCAGTTATTCAGTAAAAAGTAAATACACATTTTCCCTTTAAAAGAATCGCTTGTAAACTGGTTTGAAGATGTTCCAAAACAGGCCCCCAGATCTCTCCAAACATGGCACTGTGTCCCCTAACCACAGCAGTTAGTCTCTCCATAGGCAATATTCTGAAGATATCTCGATATTAAAGGGAAAGTGATGGGGTTTCTAGCGATTAATAGGGGTTTATCGCAGAGTAGAAACCGGTTAGCAGGTAAAGCAATGTATTTTGCTGGCAAGCCAAGTAAAAAAAAAAAACAGGGTCCTTGGTAAATGTTATATTTAAAATGTCCCCCATCTTCCGTACCACCCCATCCCAAAACGTTGTAATGACTGGACATTGCAAAAAAATTTTTTTTTAGAAAAGTTCAAATTTCATTCTGGCATTTATTACATAATGGAGAGTGATTGCTATTCATCTTATTCAGAATGTGTGGGGTAATGTAACAATTTGTATTGCGTTTTGACCAGTCGGTTGCAAGTAAATATACTTCTAATAGATTTAACTGTATCTACCCAGTCATCATCGATATACTCAGTGCTGAGATCTTTCTCCCAAGTACGCCAAATATGATCAATACCACTGTACGCTATTGAAAAAGGTACGCTTTTGAAATAAGGTGTCGTGTATCAGTCATTTTCAACAAAAAATTATCTATATCGCAGCATACAGGCATTTCTCCAGGAGGCTTGAGGTTAAGAATAATGCAGTTTTATCAGTATGTTTTGGATTGACATTTCCCTAACTCGTCTGGTTTGGGTTGATTAGAGATGATTTGCTTCTTGTCTTTGAATAAAGTGTCCTTGTGAAGGTCAGATGGAAATGTTTCACAGTCGGCTGGGTTATTTGATGTGTTTGCTGAGCAGCAAAAACTACTGCTTAAGCAAATAGGTTACAATTTACTTTAAGGAGCCCTTGTTACAGTGTAATTAGACATTTACGTGCTGAGTAAAGTTAATTAACTAAATAATGTACTTACTATAAAGGTTTTACTATTAGGGTTTGGCTTAGGGTTACTTGCGTGTAATTATGCATAATTTATCAGAAGAGAGCTTGTTATTATAATAGTAAGAACAAGTAACAAGGACACCTTAAAATAAAGTGTTACCAAAATAGAGAATGCAGTCTGCAAAAATAAATGAAATCACACGATGGCCTCATCAGATTAGGTTTAAAGGGATAGTTCACTCAATACATTTGCTGTTAATTTACTCATCATCAGGCTATCCAAGATGTAGGTGACTCTTTTTCTTTAACACTGAAGAAGATGTTTGGTCCTTGGTGATTCATAAAATGTAAGTCAATTGCTGCCTGTCTGATAAAAACAAAAAGCATACCAAGCTATATTAAATGAATCCCCGTGGCTCCTGGCAATATATTGAGATCTTATGAAGAGAAACAATTGGTATGTGCAAGAAACTGAGCATTATTTACAACATTATTGTAACGGAATGACAGAAGCGTGAGGCATGCAGATCCATCCTGCAAAGCTTTACTAAAAGGTGTGGTCATAAACAAGCATTGGTTGATACACCGCAAACAGATATAGACGAGGCAAGACAAAGAGCATTCCTTAGACAAGCGTGGGTCTTCGATCGGCAAACAGTATCCAACAGGGAAAGGCAAAGAGAGATAATCCCAGGACACGAGCAATAATCCAGAAGGGGCAAACACAATCCAAAACAGCAGGGCAAGGGTTAAACCAAGATACACAGGCTAGAATAAAAAACAGGCAAGGCAAGATTATGACTGAAAACTACGAAAGGTTCCGTAAGGTAGCTATCACTAGGGTAGCGATAAGTGCATACAATACTCGGCGATGACAGAGAGGAAGTCCAAGGCTATTAAAGCATGTGTGATCAGCTGTGTAATCAGTGCATCAGCTGTGTGTGTCATCAGTGCAATGGATGATGGCAACTGTAGTCCAATGGTGAAGTGCAACAGTTAGTGTAGTGCAAGAGTCCATGCGGTGAGCAGTGACCTCTGGTGGTGAGTGAACGGATGTTCATGGATTCATGACAATTATTTCCTGTAATGCATGCAGAGCCTCAAGCAAACATGGAAACTGGGTAGTTTTCTGTGAACTAGTTCAATTCATTTGATTATTTATATAACCTGCAATGATGTAACATATATGCAATTACACTATCAAAATGCATAAAACACGTGATGCCATCAAACTTTAGCGGCGCAGTCATGCCTCACCAGCATAGATAAATATATGATCATCTGTATAGAATTAGTACAATTTCTGAAATAATAAAATAAGAAACACCATGTTGAGAATTTTGGCTAAAGAATCTGTATTAGCTGATCATGATGACAAGAAATCTTGTTTCGTTATCGGCTGCAAAAATCCTGACCGGAGCATCCCTAGGTCATTGATGCTTTTTTATTTTATTAGTTTTTTTCACCAAGGACCATAAGTATCAGCTAAAAATATTATTTACTGTTCTACTGAAGAAAAAAAGTAACCTACATATTGGATGATCTGAGGATGAATAAATTAAAAACTAGTTTTCATTTTTGGTTGAACTATGCCTTTAATTCAGCGTGTGTCATTCTCATAAATAAATAAATAAATTAATTCATTCTCAGAAATAAATATGGTTATTTTTGGCATTTGACAGTCTGATGAAATAGTGAGATAAAGAATTGTTTGAAATGACTTGTGGTTTACACAGTCCTTCTCACTAGAGATGGAAAGTCAGGTTGAGTGCATTGCATTGCTGTAATCCACAGTTTTTCATAGTATGCTGTAGTTGCATAATGACATATTTGAATCCCAGCATACGGTTCTTTTCCATGAATGAAGTATGTTGCCTGAAGAGCATGCTGGAAGCTGAAGGCAGCAGGAGCTCTGAATGATCAGATGATGTCCTGCTCCTGAAGATCTGCTTTCCTGAAAGCTTGAGCTCCAACCATATTCAAAAACATCTGAACCAGCTGATGAAGATCCTCAGGAACAGGACTGAGAACTGCTTTACATAGTCGAGTTCAACCAGCAAAGGTTCAGACACAGCGCCCTCTAGAGAACTCATCACACCTCTGCTAGAGAAGATGAGCTCAAAACTGCCCTTATTCCATGTATAAAATGCATATCCAAGCAATTTTTTTTTTCAACCACCCGTCATTTTTTTTTTTTCACCTCAACATTATTGTTGCAGGTTGCAAAATTGTTAACTAGAATAAAATTATATATATATATTATAATTTCTCATTCTTTTTTTAATTTAACTAGAAGTACTAAAATACCTAACCGATATACTAAATGAACCAAAACCGATAAAACGTATATAAAAACAGTTTATACATGTAAAAAAAATGGCAAAACCACAACAAAAAAATACTAGAACTTTATCAAAAATGTATGTGAAAGCAGAAAAAAAAATTAAGAAAAATATTGTATCTATGATGGTAAAATAAAACAAATATGAACACAAGAACATGATATTATGTTGTTATGATGTATTATAATATTATTGTTTCTAAATATTCACAAATAAATACAACAAAATAGGGATAGACCAATAGCATATTTAATATTTACTCTCTGGTACTCGGTGATTAAAAATATGATCATGGCATGTTTATTTATTTCAGTTTTTAACGGGTCACTGCAGTATATCTGAGCACTAAAACATCAGGAATCAAAACACATTATAGACTCATGAAGTCAGTTTTAGTATTGGGTAAGTGTCGTTTCAGATGGTTTAGTGGTGGTTAAATATTAAGTACAAGCGTTGAGGAGGAGCGTTTGGTTTTTCAGGTTATTTGTTGGTTTTCTGTCCGTGCGTTTTACTGATGATCTAATGGAGGTGTTGTGCAGGTGTGATAAACACCAGTATTTACGAGTATCAGTGCATCATTACCACATGAGCTCATCTCTTCTGCTCTACACTCATTTTGCTCTCGTTGTTCTGGAAAACCATCCCGTTCGCTGCTGCTCTCCATTCCAGCTTGGTGATGTTTGTGATGCCCAGTTGCTGCAGTCTCTGCTGGATCTGACGACCAAAACACATACACTACCGTTCAGACGTTTGCACAATTAAGCTGGTTTGTGTCATGAGGGAACTAAAGCGACTCACCTCCGCTAAGATGGAGGTCTGCATATCTGGATCATTGACATTCAGAGCAGATTTCACCTCCAGTCGCAGGATCTGTCTCTTTATACGAGCTGCACCTGAACAAAACATTACAGCATATAGTATTTACTGAAAATTCTGAGATACATTTTTTGGGAAAAATATATTTTGAAGTTGTAAACAAGGATTACTAGATTTTTTTTTTTTTACAAGAAATTACTATTTATTTTTCTACTACAAAATTGTACTTTGTAATTATTTGTGAAATTCACTAGCAATTACTAATCATGATCACTGATTAAATCAAGACACATAACATTTATGACATTGTACATACTACTACTACTACTACTACTAATAATAATAATAATACGTATTGCCCACTCAGCACACATTGTGTTTGTAAATGACAAACACTCACTCCGATAGCAAAAAAATGGTTTCACTTTTCCGCAGAGCTCCGTTTTCCACAATTTGCTGTCCGTCAATGCAACGCATTCTCCGAGAATATCTGGCTGAAGCAAATCCCAGTTTCTGAAGGACGACGTGCTGCCATCGGACCAGACGAAGTCGTCTTTGAACAGGCCGATGTATGCGAATCCCAGCGTGGGAATCAGCGCCATGATCTGATTGTTCTCGTCCAGGTTCCTCACGCTGACCAGGTCGGTGTGATACTGTCTGCAGTAACGCCGAGCTTCTCTCCACATGAAGAGAAAGCTGATGTAGATGTATCGCTGCTCAGGACTGTTCGCTATAGACGAGCAAAAAAAGAGGAGCACAAGACACTGTCACACATAACTCAAACCATAAAAAACATTAGATTATAAAATAAACTTGAACTGTAATCCAATATAAAAACTTCATTTTATTTCAAAAACAGAAAAGAAAAGAAAACCTCACAAAAATACAGATACTAAACTTTTATCTAACATTAAAATAAAAGCAATGTGAAAAACTAGTTAAAAGAATATAAGTAAAACCTACTAAAACTATTATTTACAACATTCTCTTTCTAGTCTTATTTAAATATTATTATAGTTTTGTCAATATTTTGAATAGTTTTTTTCTATAGTTTATGTTTAAATTAAAATGTAAGTAATTCGTCTCTTTTTGTATATATTTGTATATGAGTCTATGTATTTAGGATTTAGTTCATTTTTGTACTTCAGCTTTAAACAAAATTCATAAATGTTGCCTTGGAAACTAGCTTAAATAAGTTTTTATATATTTTTAATTTAGTTAATTTTAAGTAATGACATTTTCTTAGTGTAGTTTATTACGGTTTGATGAATATTTTGAATTAGGATTTAGTTTTATATTCACAGTTTTCATTTCAATTTTAGTCTGTTATAGTAATTTTGTCTTATGCTTTTTTTTCTTTTCGTTTTTGAAACTTTGTATCTTTAATAATGTTTTTATAACTAATTTATATTTAAGCTCTTTGTTATTTATTTTCATCGAATAAATTTATGTTTTTATTTCTGAATTATTTCAATATTGAAAAATTGTCAAACAATAACCTGTTGTAAGGCTATATTTTTTAAATATGGAAATGATTTTGGCTGTGCTACTCAGTGGCGTGAAAAATGTTCTTAAACCCAACATTGTGATAAGATGGTGGATCGTGATGTGAAATGTATTTTCCCGTACCACGCACTGTTTCTCACCATCATAACAAATGAAGTTGAAGAGATCGAGGCAGTTGGTGTTGTGAAAAAGTCCTTTGTAAGTCATGATGACGCAGTCTTGATTCAGTTCATCGTCTGGCTCGAATTGTGCCCAGTTTCTGTATTTTCTCTCTCCGTCTTTATAAAAGCGTCTGTCTGCCAGAGCCCAGTGCCAGTGAGAAAGACCGGTCTCCATCAGGCCGATCCATGCACCCGTGTATGTGACCTGATCAGTCTGAAGTGTGTGCAGATCGTCCGTGTTTTCAATAGTCACCAGATCTGTGTATGTCGCTCTGCAGTACAGCTGGGCTTCGGCGAACGTTTTTAACTCTGACACAAAGTAGTAGACATTCATAGACTGCTGATAGACCTGTGAAGTGGAAACCCTAGAAAAAAAACATCCAAGAGTAGTCAATAAAGCATAATACATACTCTCTCTGACAAATACAGTAAACACATGCACTGAAGAGAACCCACTGATCAAAATGAGGACTGTCAATAGTTTGTGCTCCATGATCTCGCATGCATCAAGATTCTGCAACAACAACGTTACGGTTTCTTAATACGACCATAAATGCATTATTTGTTATTGAGAATATTTTGTGTTATTACCCTCTTGTTGTGTTGCAGGTTAATTGGCTTTGCATTTGATAGTCAAACTGCTCGAAATGCTGGTTCAACAATTGATTTATTCTTGAAATAGGTGAATATTTCTCATTTAGGGTCATGAAAATGTTGGAAACATCAACATACAGATGTGTTTTGGAAAGACTGTACAAAAATTGTTGTTTCGGGTCCTACAGACTCCCCCTTTGACCCTCGTTGGTTTTCATGCAATGTGACTAAAAACAAAATATGAACTGCATGAAAACGTATGAAATATAAGAGTGAAAGATTCCTTGAAGTTTCTTAATCTAATAAAATTTGTCACGGATTATTGTTTTTCTTTTCGTCACTTTTTTTGTACTCTCTGACAAGCTACGATAGGTGTTTTTGTTTCAATATTTAGTGTTCATATGCAAGCTACAGTAGGGGTTTTTGTTTTTAACTCAATCTTTAGTGTTCATATGCCTTTTTTTGGCAAATTGAATGGAAACCTATGCGATTGACCCCGAGCACAGAAATCTAACCCAGATTTGAAACACAACAGGAGGGTTTAACTGAGTTACAAATCAAAAATAATAAAAACACAAACCTGCGTGAACTTCTCCTCTTCGTTTCCCCTCTCGTGGTTTTATGAGTTTTCCTGAGCTTTAATATTCTCTTTAACTGCATGCAAAACATCAGCTGTCATCATCTCACCTTTATGTGCAGTGTTCACACCTCATTTCAACCCGCTTGTTTTCCTTTAACTAACTTTTAAAACACAATTCTCTTTGTACACGTTAGCTTTTTAGAAATGTCATATTTGTGTTCCACAGTTTGGTGAGTTTATTATTTTTGTGCCATGTTTATGTTTATATTTGAATGTTTATCTCTAACACATGCAAACTTAATGAAAACAGCTCATGCAAATAAACATTAGGAATGGCCTTTTTTCATCCAGACTTCATCACAAACATGAATTCTGCTGTTATTTGTGATATAATGATGTATAGCAGTGAATAGAACAGTTTTATATAAATGATTAGTAAGCAAGTAATAAGTTATGTAATTTAATAGTAATCAAACACTGAACTGAATGATTCAATATAATATTTAGTCTTTTGAAATTAATAAATGTTTTTTTTTTTAATTGTATGTAATATATATATATATTTTTTTAAAAGCACATATACTTTGTATTAAATGTAATTTAATTACATTACTTAAAATTATTTGTTATTTTATTTTAATATTAATTATTGAAATTAAACATTTGTTTCTTAGTCTAAACACAGACTGAAGCACAGACTAATATGGAGGCTTGTGTTTACTGAAAAGGCTTTCAGCCTCATTTTCACGTGTCAGAACACATTTGTATACTGATGAGAAGTTCAGCACCTGTTTCTCACATCATCATCAATCCCTGCTGACTCATTCAGGAATGGAGGCTGGAAAAACAATGTTCAGGAATGTTACTTCTTGAAGTAGAAGGTAATATTTTTATGTTGCTCATTCTAAAATCAGAAACAAATGATGTTACATTATTCGTGTTTTATGGAATGTTGCTTCCTGAGACTTTCCCCCAGACTGGAAACTCTTTTGTGTTTTTGGATTGGAGGTGTTTTGGAGGGGCTGGTTATATGTATCTTATATGTATATGTATTGTGTTTCTGTGGCTCAGTGGTTAGAGCATTGCGTTAGCAGCGCAAAGGTTGTGGGTTCGATTCCCAGGGAACACATACTGACTATAAAAATGTATACCCTGAATGCCCTTTAAGTCGCTTTGGATAAAAGCGTCTGCTAAATAATGTAAATGTATCTGCAAAATCCATTAATGATCAACCTTTAGTTAAAAAAAAACCCAACAAAAAACACATACATATAAATTCCCTGTTTGACATCTGACTTTTTTCTAAAGGCTACTGTAAACATATATATCATTAAATAATATTCTTGAAATTTGGTGAATATTTCTCCTTTAGGGTAATGAATGTGCATGCAAAGTTTCAACACATACCTGTAGATGTGTTTTGGAAAGGCTGTACACAGTTTTGTTGCGTTGGGATCCTACAGATTCCCCCACTCGCCCTCGTTGGTTTTCGTGCAATTTGGCAAAAATCAACACTTTGAAAAACATTAAAGAGCCAGGTTAAAAAACAAAAACAGAAAACCTTTATTGTAGCTTGCCAAACACTAAAATATGAAATCGATGAGAACTTTTAAAATGTAAGACTCAAGGGATACTCAATTTAGTTTTGGTCCTCTCATTGAATCACTGATTCTTCTGTTATATACGCCTTTAGAAATGCATTTCATCATCACAATGTTTTTTGGTTTGTTAGAGTCTCAAATGTCAATTAAATGTTAAGTGTTAGAAACATCTCAATAATTAATAATTCTAATTTTCTTATGTGACTTACTCATTAGTCTAAGTATAATTCTCTCAATTACTTATGTCTTCTATCTGAACACTGTGATGCATTTGTCAAATTTTTTGGTTTGTTAGATCTCAATGAATTATGGTAAATTGTTTTGTAGTTTCTATTGTTAATACATGTTTTATCTATTTACTTGTCTACTGTCATTAGTTACAAAAATATATAAGCTCTTTTAATCTACATGCTTCATTTTAACTGCTAACAATGCATTGTGAAATTTCTTACACTTAAGAATAACACATGATGCATGTTCAAATAGTCTATTAGCAGTCAGAGTTAAAATTAGTTTAACTAAAAGAAAGAATGCATTTTATGAACTGCATGAAGCAGTAAGGTATATTAGAAGTATCTACAATTATTAAATTTGCACTAATGATGCTGCAATTTTGATGCACAAAGATTAAAGTTACTGCTGTACTTGGCAGGTCACGTAATTCAATGTATGGTATATGATACTAGATGGATCTATAGTCGTAATTCAGATGTATTGTACAAATTTCTTACATATGACTCTACAAATGCAGAATGCACTGCAAATTGCTTATTCTGATTGAATATAGAGTACTTCGCACTAGATGCAGCTGTATACAAATGCATTATTGAATTTCTATCACTATGCGCAATGCTTGTTAGCAACATCTGCTGGTCAAAGCCATGCAGGAGCACCGCAAACATTGCTTGTTCTGTAATCTAAAGTGTATAATCTGTCATTAAATAACGTTTTCAGTTAAATCTATTAAGCCTGACAGTGTTTTAATAAATGTTTTAAATGTTACGTTGATGAAGTTGTTTTCTGTTCTATTCCATGTATTCAATCTCCAAAAAAGCACACAAAATATTGACACTTTGGGCCCTATTTGGACATTTTCACGTAGGGGTGTACTCACTTTTGTGGCCAGCGGTTTAGACATTAATGGCTGTTTGTTGAGTTATTTTGAGAGGGCAGCAAATTTACACCGTTATACAAGCTGTACACTCACTACTTTACATTGTAGCAAAGTGTCATTTCTTCAGTGTTGTCACATAAAAATATATAATAAAATATTTACAAAAATGAGAAAGTAATGGCCTAATAGTTAGAGAGTCTGACTCGTAACCTAAAGGTTGCCAGTTCGAGTCTCAGGTCTGGCAGGAATTGTAGATGGGGGGAGTGAATAATCCACCTTCAATATCAGGACCGAGGTGCCCTTGAGCAAGGCACCGAACCCCCGAATGCTCCCTAAAGTGCCCACTGCTCTGTGTGTGTGTTCACGGTGTGTGCATGTGCTGTGCTGTGTGTGTGCACTTTTATATGGGTTAAATGCAGAGCACAAATTCCAAATTGGGTCACCATACTTGGCCACATGTCATGTCACTTTCAAAATGTGAGGGGTGTACTCACTTCTGTGAGATACTGTATATACACTATATTGACAAAAGTATTTGGTCACCCCCGTTTTAATTAAATTTAAATGTAATTTCCATGAGTATAAATCTTAATGTTTAAGCATATAATGATATTCTAGGGACTTGTGTGCTTCTTATTTTATAGCAACAGTTTGGACAGAACTATTTTCTATTCTAACATGACAGTGTCTCTGTGTATTAGACAAGGATCAAAGAGAAATGATGATTCAGTCAGTGTGGAAGAACTTGACTGGTCTGCAGAAAGACAAGCCTAATCCCAGCTGGATCAAACCGCCTGCTAAACTTTCAAACTCTGTGTGTGTGTGTGTGTGTGAGAGATTGTTTTGTATACATACTGCGGAAACAATTAATAATAATTAGATTAATAATAATGTGCCATAGAAATAATCTGTTAAATTAAATACCTTTATTTGTTTTAAGAGGCTACTTACACAAAGACTTAACGGATTAGGCACAATATTGTCGAAACAGACACGGACATGAAAGTCAACCACAAGGAAAAAATTAGAGGAAACAAAAAATCCATTCATTGAAATGATTTTCAAAGTTTTAATATGCTTCTCACTACATTTCTAACGGCCTGCTCTTTCAAAGCTATTGCAAGAAATCAGGCACACGGGCATGAACATCAATCACAACGAAAACAAGTACTCTATTAAAGGTGTGTGTGTGTGTGTGTGTATATATATATATATATATAATATATATATTAACCTCCATCTAACTCATCTAACCTTCACACTTGGCAGTAAAGCTCTTGATTCTGATTCTGAATAACAGTCAGAGCGTCAATAAACATGACATTTGAGTCTAAATAAATGTTGTGTACTTCTATGATTAGGGAAGGTGGGACGTGTCACCATGATTAGTGTGTGTGTGTGTGTGTGTTCTGCTTTATTTCAAATGTAAACTGTAAAAGGCAGCACAAATACAAAAGACAATTTATTAAACATACTTGGCAATAATGCTGACTTCAAGGCAGGCAGCATACACAAGAAATGCATTGAGCATCTTTAATGGATGACTTTGACGTGTTGTAAACTGTAAAAATGCATCCAAGAGACACAGTCGGGCACAAACAGAATCAAACAAACTCAAAAGATGCTCTCTTTCTCATTCTGTCCTCCTTTGGCTGCAGATTTGAACCAGTATCTGATTCTCTCCTGTCTTTATCCCCCTGTCTAGCCCCAAAGCAAACCTTGCACAATAGTGTCCTCTCCTGGAGAGTCTGGTACTGGCGTGGTGTTCCTCCAAGCATCACATTAGTGGAATTTCAGGTCTGGTGTACAGGTAAAACTGCATAAATTAACAAACATTTGGCTGTCAAGCTCGTTGCATTGGTTCAGTTTCCAGGCTATGATTCCATCAGTTATGAACAACTTATAATATGCAATAATGTAACCAACTGAAAAGTATGTGCTAAAGATATTTAAAGAAGGTTTTTATTTATTTTTATTTTTTATTATGAGCATTTACAATCTACATACAAGTACTTAATTTTTGGAAGTTTATTACGCAGTCTACATTACATGTAATCAATTACTACCCAGCACTGCTCATAATCTTCTTCTAAAACAGGGTTCTTTAGGAATGCAGAAGGCTTTCTGCACACGTTAAGTTTCAGGTAATGGGATAAAACACCTGAACAAGAAACTGATCCCAAGGTAACTAAAGGAAGAGGGACAATCAAGGTGTTATGAAACTGGCAAAGTAATGACTACTGACAAAGGAACACTTGTTTAACAATACTATTATTACTACTACTACTACTACTTGAACGCAAACTCCAAAACACAACCTGTTATAAATGTTATGACCAACTCTTACATGCCAAAACAGAAAAAAAATAATAATATATAATAAAAGAGTTATAAAGTGCTTAGCAAACAAAAAATGGCATGATATTTTAAGTTTGGGTTGCCTAATTGACAAGTCGAGTCAAAATATATGCATTTTCAGAAGAAAAATGTAATACAATTAATAATAGTAATAAGAATAAAGAATAATACAACTAAATGAAGGGGGAAAAAACATAAATTAACACATTGTAAACATTATATAAGTAATCATACATGCAAAGAAAATAATAATAAATAAATGAAAAAAAAATTGAATAAATAAAATAATAAAGTGATTGCCAAATCAGCAAACAACAAAACATTTGTCGATGGCAATAAAAATTCCAAACTTTAGTCAACTAGTCTTGGAACGATAGCTGCAATTTGTCCTTCTCCTGCTGCACAACCAGCTCCGTTCTTTTTCTTCTCTTTAACGTCGTCTTGATTCTCTCTCCAAGGTAAGCTCGCAGTTCCTTGGTTTCGCGAGGGCTCCATCCAGGACTCCACAAACCGTCCCTCTCACCAGCTGATTTAATTACATCTGCCTTGTCTGAGAGGCCCTTGGTATCTGAATAATAATAAAACAAACAAACGTTAGCTCTCATGACAAGGCAAACTTATATAAATAGACATACATGATATATAGCTATGAAGCCTCAACACACAATGGAAAGGAAAATGTAAACATACCAGTTATCTTCAGCCGGTCCATTTGAAAATTAAAGTATGCAGACTGGAGTCCTGTTATTTTCTCCTGTTTAGTGACCCTCAACTTTGTGTAGGGACTCAGTTTGGCTGCTAGTTCTGGTGCCAGATCCTCTAGGGACTGGGCCACCTTGCGCTTGCGTGCAATCGGCCATTTCTGAACTCCAAGGAACCAGGCAGACTCTGAATGTCCACGGAGATCTCTGTGACACCTCCCTCATCTGGCACCTGAGTGGAAGACAGTGGTCCAGCTTCTTCTGAGGGCTGGTCAGTGATGGACTCATCATTGGTTACCTTGTCGTGGTCAACACTGCATCTTGACTTGGGCCGGTTGGAGATAGAAGAAGCAGACTCTGAATGTCCACAGAGATCTCTGTGACGCCTCCCTCATCTGACACCTGAGTGGAAGACAGTGGTCCAGCTTCTTCTGAGGGCTTGTCAACAGCAGTGTGTGCTGTAAGCACAGAAGGAGATGTGCTCTCTACAAATGAGGTAGAAGACAACATATTGCAGACCTCCACTTCCATTGCTGTGATCCTTGAAGTCAGTTCCTCCAGTTTCTTGTCCATGTCGTTCATCCTCTTGGTCACCGATTCCCCCATGGCCTTCACCATTTCCTCCACCCTATGTCCAGCCATTTTAAAGTGTTCCTCCAGCATCTGGAGGTCAGTTTTGATCTGTGCTTGTAGCCTCTCCGTATAATGATTCTGCTCCTCCTTCAGGTTAGTGTCTGTGGCCTCCCTGGATGCTTTTAAATGATCCTGCATCTTTGTCTGAGAAGAAACCACAGATTCTCTTAAGACCTTCAGCTGCTGGAGGAAAAACTCTCTCATCGTGTCCTGCCTTAAGCACAGCTCCTCCTCTGTAGTAAGGGCATCATCATCATCATCTTGCACGTATACGAATGCCAGCTCATCCTCCGACATCTTCTTCTGAAACACAGGGGCAGGCATACTTTGAGAAATCATATATATATATATATATATATATATATCAAATAGTTTTATATTTATTACATTAATACTTCATTACTCATTGATTTACAAGATGTTGCAGTCCATAGCAATATAATAGTTTCTGTAAAGAGTGTGTTATATAACTGAATATCATGATTTCTTGTTGTCTGAATTAGTTTTTTCCCCGTATTGTATCTTTGTGTAATCAAAATATTTGTATTTATTTTTCTTTTGTAATATTTAATTCATTGTATTTACAAAAGCCCCAAATAGTCATTTTCCTAATTCTACAACATTAAATTGTTTAAAAATAACTTTGTTTCTTAAAAACGCTCGTCCATAAATATTGGGTCAACTCTGTTACCGTACCATACTTTGCCTTAAAATTAGTATGTAAATGTAGTATGCAAATATGTAAGACATATGAAATGATGTCACTTTCCCTCACTGATAATCTCTGCAGCACTATAAAGTCTGTGTGGTCTCTCTGAGAAAATATTTTAATCTAAAAAGTGTTTACACGAGAGTTACTTTCTAAAACCTCTAAACAGTTAGTTATATCAAAGGTAAATTTCACCCAACATTGGATCAAAAATTTTAATCATGATTTAAAGGCCATGTGCTCATAACACATGTGTTATCAGGTAATGTCTTTAATCATGATTTCAATTAGTGCAATGTGTTCATAAATTCTTGTTTCAAGTCAAATTGTTTTGAAAAACAATTCTGACAGAAATAACAGAACTAACAGTCCAGCAGTCAATTGTGTTACTTTACATTTATGTTACTTAAATGCTCAAGTCTTTATTATTGTTATTATTATTATTATATAGTTATTTTTAAAGTATGCATAGGTGAAATATTGTCTCAGTTTAAAGTGTTGAAATGTAAACACTGTTTGTCTAACGAAACAAGAAGGATATTTCATGTTATGATTTATTGTTATTTCTCCACATTGCCTAATTTATCTGTAACAGACTTGAAAAACAATACCATAAATATATGTATTTATTTACACACACACAAAAAAGGTTACTTAAGAGTTTGATATTTTGATCTTAACTTTCTGAAATGCACAATGTATCTTCAATTACAGAATCACCCATGTGAGATTAATGAGAGCACCACAGCTCTATTCTGATTACTCATATCCCCTACACTTAATGCATACTCACAGGACAGATGCATTCCTCATATTCAGAAAGTGTGATGATGTCTAGACAAACAGAAACATACACATGAATATTTAATTAATTTGAACATGGATAAAATATATGGATGCAGTTTTGTGTTGTCTTTGCGTTTCATTATTCCACACATTTCTATATCCCCTGGCTGCCAGCTATGGAGTTTTGTCCTCTGTAGAGGACATCGTTCTTCAGTGATTTCTCTGAGATATTAACATGTCATCTGTCATGAATCTGGTTGCCACGCACCACACTACAGCTGCACATCACCTATGGACTGCATCTCCCATCATTCACTGCACTCACACATTCCCATCCACCATTACACCAATCACACAGCTGTCACCAATCACTCATTAACCCTGATTGTCTCACCACACCTGCACCTCATTCACACACACACATATAAGCAGCACACTTATATGCACTCACTGCAAAGTCTTGTTTTGCCCCGGCTGACATTCTGAGCATTTCCCCTGTATTCTGTTTCCCTGGACTGCCTTTACACTCTGACCGTTTGCTGCCTGCCTTCTGACCCTGCCTGCCTTTTGATATCCTCTCTGTCTGCCGCCTGCCCCGACCTTTGCATTGTCCCTGTTGCTGATTCTGCCTTGCCTATGTGACACCTGTTATTGCCTCTGACCCTTGCCTGTTTGACCTTGCCTTGTTGTTCATTAAAGCTGCATTTGGATCTAACTACACTGCCTCTTTGTTACATCATCACAGTTTAAAGTCTGGAAATCCTGTCCTGTTTTTCAGAGACATTAAATAATTATAAGTTTCACCATGACCACTGACATTAATGTAGTAATCCAATGTAGTACCCTCATGGAGTTATGATAATGGTTTGTAATGATCACCTCAGGAAAATATCAACGGGTTTCAAATCAAAATATGACTATGTAAAATTAAACAAGGCATTGATTTCATACTTGTCCACTTTTAGAGGACACCGTGACGTAAAGCATGTTTATTAGGCATTTTGGGAGACACAAGAAGTTACATTAGCACAAAGAAAACTTGTATGTCAAAACATCTGTTATATCTTTCTGTATACATTTTAAGGTGTCCACAACAGAGGGCATGGCGTAATAAGTGAATAACTTAATTTTCTAAAATACAAAATTCACTTAATTTGTTTCCTAGTGGTCATGAGTATGTGGTTAGTGTCATTGCTGTTTACTGTTACAGACTTGGTTCATAAATGGTTATACATTCCATTATTTTATGTGTTGAATGATAATAAACATATGAACATATAAACACACAGATGCACAAAACGATCTCAGTGCGAGCGGGTGACACGGACCCAGCCGACCACCTAATGGAAACACACTTAAAATGATTAAATACATTTTGCCTATGTATATTCAAACCGAACTCATGCACATTTTAAAATGTGCATCTTTATTTTATAATCTCTCTTGGAAAAATGATAAAAAAATGACAAATATAGATTAATTCAAATTATTATTTTCTCAGTTACTGTTACCTGAATGCTGTCCACTTCTCTTTCAACCCAGAACCTGAACACCTCTGGTGTGACTTTAAATGCAGACCTTGAGCCAAAAACTCATCAGCAAACACCAATGACTTGTACATATGGGTACAGTCATTTCATACACTTAAAAACAGTTGCAACAGAGGTGGGAATACAATTTTTAAGTACATGAATTATGTTTCTATCTTTGTTGGCACAGTTTGGAAGCGCCTTTTTCACTTTTAAAGAAGGGGTGCCAGTACTTTTTGGCTCATTTAAAGTCACACCAGAGGTGTTCAGCTGCTTTCTGCAGACCAGTCAAGTTCTTCCACACTGACTGAATCATCATTTCTCTTTGATTCTTGTCTTATACACAGAGACACTGTCATGTTAGAATAGAAAAGGGTCCTGTCCAAACTGTTGCTATAAAATAAGAAGCACACAAGTCCCTAGAATATCATTATATGCTTCAACATTAAGATTTGTTCTCATGGAAATTATTAAAGTACTCAAACCTTTCATTAGAAGGGGGTGTCAATACTCTTGGCAATATAGCGTATATACAGACCTCAATAAATATTGACTTCAGAGTTGAAATGAATTAACTGTCAGTGGTAATTTGTTCTTGGGTGTAAATCACATAAATCCTTCTGTAATAACCCAGCCTTCATTCAAAGCCTTTCATTACCTGATGGCATTGATGGATCTCCTTGATCTGAAGCCCATTAGGCAAAAGCAAAAGACATGGAAATGATCTCTGATCAGATTCACAGATGGATGAGCATGACAACAAGCCAAGTAAACTCATTTGGTTGATGTAAATCTGCAGATGATTCACCATTGGCACACAAGATTGAGATTTAGAGCTTTATATAGAGGCTTAATGCTCTAAATGAACCAGATAAACCCATCTGTTATGTAGCTGGATGTGGTTCAGTTTAGGCTTCACTTTCACAATAATACTTGATGTAAACAATAATAGTTGTTACTCTGAGAGATGTTTCTGATGAAAACTTCTTAATTCAGGTGTCAGAACCATATTAACAGTAACCAATCAGCCAAATCATTGATTGAGAAAGCCAAAGATGAGCAGAAGCAGGAGACAAAGTGATGATAAAATGAGCAGAGTTGATTGAATAATTGCAGCATGTCTTAGTATATAGTAGTATGTGTTTCAATGCTCAGACCTCATGTGACCAGCACAAATATTACACGTGTTATTATAGCATAAACTACAGCAATGGAAAATTACTGTTTCACAACAACATCCTTGGAATGGAGACATTCTCTGATATCTTACTCATGAAGACAAATATACCTTGAAACCCCACAATCATAAGATTACACAACAATAGAACAATTATATAAATGACTGATCCTTGAATGAATCAATAGCTACGTTTACATTGACACTTTTTGCTTCCATCGGAATTAATTAATTCTGATTGACGAATCCGAACGTAGTGTTTACATGAACGCTAAATAAAGTGATGAGGTTGATGTGAGCATGCTTCTGATCGGATTTTATCTTTTGACATGTGCACACTGCATGAGTTTGTTGCATACTGTTTTAAAAAGCACACTTGATATTTATCTACTTCGGGTCCAAATTAGGCAACGACCAGCGCATGAACTGTTGTGCTGTGCTGCTTACTTTATAAAGCAGTAAAAGTGAGCCTTCCCATGCCCAAAACCAGTCGTCTGTGGATGAGAGTCTTAAACAAGGACTGGTGGGACGTTGTGCTGCTCCACGTCACAGACGCTGAGTGAAAGCAGAATTTTAGAATGACTGGACACTCATTAATGACACTTTAATCACCAGGAAGAGCAGCTCGTTATGCACATCATATGTCTTTACGCTATTTTTACTTCACTAGTATGCACAGTACTTTCCAGTTTTTACATGTCCTCTCAATAGGATTACAAAATAAATAAATCACCCCTTACAATCCGATCAAAATTGTACTCGGATCTGGCCAATTCAATACAAGTGACGTGGTTACATGTGTTTTTTTTTTTTATTCTGATTGTGCTTCTAGTCCTATTTCAATCAGATTCTTGGGGTCCATGTAAATGCAACCAATGAAAGGAGTATATAAATGGTTAAAATTATTATATGATTAAATGAAATCAGAAAATGATTAAATGAGAAATCATAACTGAATGAAGAATAGATAAATACATAAGAAAATAAAACGCATGGTGACTCTATAAAATACATTTCTAAATAAAATTGATACATTTCCAAATAAATGTGAAATTGTTTTTATTGCAGATTATATTATTGCTGATCAATAAAATATTGTTTTACTTATTAGATGTAAGCAGTCTTTGAACTTGACAGGACATTTTCCCTGATATATAAACAAATGCCAAACTGAAATAAATCATGTGTAATCCATCTAATAGCCATAATTATTGTATCAGTTTATTAAACACCCTAGTGTTTTCACTCGCTAAATGTTTGACAAAATCTCTAAACATAAAAGCAGTTGGAGGATGAAAATAATCACAATAATAATACAATTAATAAACTTTTGTTCAATGCATTATACAAACACACATTGTAGATTTCCTATTCATTACCGTCTAAACCATTATCTCTGTTTATCTATCGTTATATATTATTTTTAAATGTTAATATTTCAAAATCACTAAATACATAGAGGAGCACAAGACTAGACTAGTATTATTAGTATTAATAATTTTCTAAATAAATGACAGATTTATAGATTAAAATCAATACATGTATGAGCACTAAATATAGCTAAATTTGCATTGACAAAAAATGATAAAGTAACATTTGAAATGCATTTGTACTCTACTTTTACATAGGATGCTCTTCATAATTCATGTTCATAGATCTCTGTACAGTATTTAAAGCATCAAATCATTAACAGAGGCAGTGCATTAACTGTATTACTTATGTGAATGTTTTAAACATAACATCTGATTTATGAGACATTTCTGCACCTTAAAGATTCACAAATGTTTGGACAGGTTATTACATGTATCAGAGACTAGCGTTATAATGGACCAACATCCTCGCATGGCTTCTCTTGTGTGTGGTCTTTGTTTTCTTGTGTGTTCTGCTGCTGGAAGATCTTTTCATCCGGTTGGACGCTCCATGTTATGCTGTATATGTTCTGCTCCAAGAAGGTCTGCTTCATCTAGAGACCAGATTACATCAGTGATTAGTGAACGACCATTCAGACTTCAGTTAACTAAAACTATTACAGTTTATTATTGTCTTGTTTTTATAACAAAAATCGGAACATTGTTACATCAAGATACATTTAAATGGCACAAGAACAGAATGAAAGTACCTAAATTAAATGAGTTTTTGCATAATAAAATCTGCCAGTGGGGTCAGAAAAACAAAACTCAAAGTGAAACAAAGTATTTTTTTTTTTTTTTTTTATGAGCCCATAGGCATATATATTTTATTATAGTTTTAAGCAAAAACGCACTTAATTTTGGTACTTTTTTCAGAAAGCAAGCCTTCATATTTTAAGTCATATTTTCTAGGTAAATGGATCCTGCTTTAAGGATGTTTAGATATTTTTAATGGAAAACAAGACAAAGACGCTGAGGAAGAAATTGTATTTGTATTATTATTTTTTTTAGTTTAATTTATTTATTTGCAGTGCATTAAATAAATTATAAAAACGTATTATATTTCAGTTATTTTCTAAGGCAGCATTTCTAATTAGCATACAAACACTCAACAGAATAAAAAAAACTGAATCTATAAACATAAGAAAACATAAAAATGTAATATTATATTAATGATCCAGCATCATCGTGTCACCTTCTTCTCTATGGCCTCCATCACTGCGGATTCGTCCAGAGGTCCGTCTGATTTGACTGTGAATCTCACACGCTGTATGTTTGTGTTTTCGCGGCAGTAGAAAGGCAGTGGAGTCGAGCAGTTGTCGTTAGCCATCAGTCCTTCGGTATCAACACTCACACAGCCTTTGTTAACAGCTGTGTTACTGGGCTGACTGTTTCTTCCATTTCATAGAGGACCACGACACGTCGGTCTGGTCTGACCAGTGCCACTGCGACAGGTTCTTGAACAGGCCGATCCAGGCTTCCCAGTCGTTCTTTTCATAAAGCACTTTTGTGAGGAACGCATTCTCTGTGTCGTCTGTAATGGTGGCCAGGTCTCTTTCGTGTGATCTGCAGTGCATTTGAGCATCACGCCAGTTCATGCTCTTTTCATTGTACTTAAACTTATCCTGAAGTTTGTCCTGTTTGTCTGTAAAGAGGAGATTTGTGGTCAGGACAGAGAAACATGCTTGAAAATATGAAGTGCCGTACAAAATTAACTGTAATAATTTATAAGATTCACTGCAAGAGTGTTTGTTCATATACAACAAACTCATGAACTAAAAAAATGGCTTTGAAAAGGTTTTGTGCAGTGTTGTTTTAAGTGTCATATACTGATATA
Source organism: Ptychobarbus kaznakovi (assembly GCA_027422405.1). Lineage (NCBI taxonomy): Eukaryota > Metazoa > Chordata > Actinopteri > Cypriniformes > Cyprinidae > Ptychobarbus > Ptychobarbus kaznakovi. The sequence continues at coordinate 27,450 of JAPDDN010000182.1, forward strand.
CTGTTCTACTTTTTGTAAATATTTTCAATCTTGTTAGATTTATTTTCATATTTTGTGTTCACATTTTATTAATTTAAAAATATAGAAATTTTTTGGTGGTTTTATTAAATGCGATTATAGTTTTTGTTCATTTTTATCAATTTGTGCTAGTTAGTACTGAAATTAAAACTAAAATACAATGATACATTTAGTGTGTGTGTGTGTGTGTGTGTGTGTGTGTGGGGGGGGGGGGGTAATTATATAATATATGTATAATAACCCTGTTGAAATGGTCCGGTTGAATTAATTACTCAAATCTCAATGGTAAAAATGAAATAAAAAAATTATAGCTTTTTATATCTTTCTCAGTTTATAATTGTCAGAGAGCCACAGTCACAGTCACCGCCACTGTTTCTCCTTGCTCTGTTTAATTGACAATAATTGCCATTTTTGATCTTTTATAAGTTTTTCTTTGCTGAATTGTGCCAAAAATGGGGGGGTGGGGTTAACTGTTAGTGATAGAAGAAAATCAGCTAGATTTTATTTATTCAAATTATGATCTATGTAGGCAAAACAAATTTATTATTTTTTTTATTTTTATTTTTTCACTGTATGATCTTAATTAATGAATTGTGAAGCGTTATATGGATCCTCATACAGTAAATTGCTTGCAATGTTCCTCATGTTGGACAAAAGCATCTGCTAAAAACATAGAAAAGTCAGTAATTCAAATTGCTCTTGGTTAACATAACCTTTTTCTCACGAGATCATGATTCTGGGTGAATTTAAAAGATTTTGCAACTAAAAATAAGATGCACAATCATAGATATCACTTTCCATGTCAGGCATTGTTTAAAAAAAATACAAAATATGTTAAAAAACATGCTTTGACTTTCAGCGTTACAATGATTATGGAAAACCAAAGAGATCAATGAGCATTAAACCCTTTAACATGTAGATCAAAGCTGAACAAACGTGCTGTGTGATTTCTTACCAGTTAGGCAAAAGAAGTATTTTAGTTCAGTACAGGATGCGTCACTCCATCGTCCATATTATTCACAGTCACACAGGCCTCTTGTTTGTGGTTCAAGTCCGGCTCCCAGTATCCCACTTCTTATAGCTGAGCGGCGTGTTTTGATACGACCAACACCAAGTGAGGACATCATAGAAGCCGATCCAGGCGTCAGATGTAAAGTTCACAGCGTTTGCTGCCTCCTTTAGTTTGGCTCTGTCTTCATCGCTCTGAACCGTCGCCAGATCCGTGTATATCTCTCTGCAGTACGACTGCGCTTCTACCCAGGTCTTTGGCTCTTTGATCAGGACGAATCGATACAGGTCACATGAAGCCTTCGACAGGATTCCTGCTGCAGGAAAATCAATATTGTTAAGTTATTCTAAACCTCTGATCTGACATCAGTTTCTGTCACTAACACTCACCGAGAAAAACAATGAGTTGAATCTTGTTCTGTAACATCATGTCTTCACAGAATTGTTCACTGAAATAAATAAATGACAAGAATATTAGCAAGAAGCTGGTTAGTTTTCTGCAATGATTTTGAATAAATTCACCAGTTTTAGCAACAAAAGTTTTTTTTAATGATCAGGTACTCTGAAAAAATTAGTAATGAAGACATGAAGAAGACATGAAAAAATGAAGACAACATGCATTTCCATTACGTAATAACGAATTTAACCAAATTTCAAATTCAAGTTATAAGCGCTGAATTGATTTTTAAAGTCCGTTAAATGCTAGTTGAAAACACTTGTGCAACCAATTTGATTATATAAATATTTAAGTATAGTATGTTTTAAAATTAAAGCAAGTGGGACTTTTTTTACAGCCATAGAAATCACAACAAACCCCAATTTACCTGATGTGGAGCAAATGAAGCTTGATCCTCTCAACAGTCTTTTACTATCTACCCAACTCTTTATACATTAGGTTATGCAAAATATTTTGTCTAGTACTGTACGTAAGATGCTGAGACTGATTTACATTTTAAGGCTCTTCGTTCAAATTGCTTTTCGTACTTAGATTTTTTGTCGTGTTACCAGCCAAAATATCTAACAATTCTTAAATCATGAAGAATTTTCTTGACAAGTAAAGATTGTCTTGTTTCAGAAAAAAAAGTCAAATTTAAGTGAGTTTTTGATCAGAACTGCCAATGGGGTAAGCAAAATAATGTTATTTCAAACAGAAAAAAGATTATTTTGCTTACCCCATTGGCAGATTATTTTTCATGTTCCAACTCACTTAAGACAATTTGGCTGGAAACAAGACAAAAAAAATCTAAGTAAGAAAAGTATTTTTTTTGCAGTGTAAAAATGTATGTGTTTATTAACATGTATTTACCCAGGAAAGTAAAAAAAAAACTATTTTGCAAGAGTGTCCTGCATAGACACAGAAATAAGACGAAATGAAAAGGATTAGGGGGGTATACAACAAAATGTAAAAGAATAGTTCACACAAAAATGATTATATGCTGGAAATGTGCTCACCCTCATACTGTACAAGATGAAGATGAGTTTGTTTCTTCATCGGGTTTGTAGAAATGTGCCATTGCATCAGTGTCTCAGCAATGGATGCTCTGCAGTGAATGGGTGCCGTCAGAATGAGAGTACAAACAGCTGATAAAAACATCACAGTAATCCACACCACTCCAATCCATCAGTTAAAGACAAAATAAATATGAGTCAATAATCCATAATAATGCTTCCTCCATTGAAAAAGTGGTCTGGTCTGAATCAGGAGAGAAATCAAGCAGCATTTACAAGCCAAAACAGTCCAAAACAGCTCTAAGCAAATATGCGGCTGGGTTTTGATGTGAGAGACAACAGATGTTTTTCCGACGGTTTGAAGCTAAAAAGATCTTGGATGTTGAGATGGAGACAGATCTGAATGAGAGCTTGCAGTTGATTGTGGGTGAGGTTTAAACACACTAAAACAGCGGTCACCAAATGTCACGATTGTGTTCAGTTTTGTTCAGTTCCTGTCATGTCGGTTATGAGCTCTGATTAGTTAATCCTTGTCTAGCGGTTCCTGTTTAGTTCCCTCATTTACCGCGTGTGTATTTATACTCCTCATTCTGTTCACTCCATGGTCGGTGATTATTTGGTGTTATGTGTTGTACCGCCTTGGTATTCTCACTAAAGTCTATTTGGAAGTATGAATCTTTGTTTGTTGTCTTCATTCGTCGACAACCCGTGACACTAAACTTGGTCCTGGAGGGCCGGTGTCCTGCAGAGTTTAGCTCCAACCTTAATCAAACAAACCTGAACCAGCTAATTGAGGTCTTACTACGTATACTTGAAACGTGAAGGCAGGTGTGTTGAGGCAAGTTGGAGCTAAACTCTGCAGGACACCGGCCCTCCAGGATCAAGTTTGGTGACCCCTGCACAAAAAGATTTTACTAGTGATGGCGAAGTGAAGCGTTCTGAACCAGTGAAGCTTTAAACCCAATTGTAGCGTAAAAAGGTTCATTACTCGAAGCTTTTTAAAACGGTTCATGCTGTGGCCATCTAGTGGTCATAAAAATTAATAACACCTTCAAAAGTGCTGTGATTCATTACAGCTGCAGGTTTCACATCTGGTTCTACTACTGATTCCTTGTTTTAATTTATTGTATAAAAATAATGGCCATTGTCAAAGTCATTCATTTGTATCGGAGTACTGACCCTAAAGTAATTCAAATTAATCAAACATAAACTCGTGAATTAAATCTGTGATCTGTCAATGTTAACTCTGCCTTAGTCCTTAGACTGTAATTTCATGTGCAAAATTCATTTGACCATAATATATAAACTAGGATAAAAAGAAAACAATGCTAATGAATTATAATGTAACGGAAACTGCGCTGAGGTTCGCTTCGTTTGAAGCAGATACTGAAGCAGTCACGTGGTTTTCAGGCGAATGAAGCTTCGGACGTCACTGATCACGTGCTTTTGGCAAAACGAATCAAGCTCCGATACAGCGCTTCAATGTGAGATGTTTCGTTTTTTGATACAAGCTTTGAAGCCTCGGTGTCAAGCGTCATATCACTAGGATTTACCAAACACATTAACAGAAGAGGAATGACTGAAAAAAAACCTCTAAACCAATCAAACCAGACCTGCATGTCCAGGTTAGAAGAGCAGTGAACCACTTTAGGCTGGTTTCAAATGTTTTACCAAGTGATCAGGGTTGATTTGACTGGTTAATATGATCAGTCAGATGCTGTAACTACACCATCTGTCAGCTGAAGTCATTTAGAAATTGCTATTCTGATTGAAATTTGTCTTGCAAGTAACCCTAAATGACTCTACTGTGGTTGATGTGCAATCTGTAATGTCATCATCTTTAGTTAAATGATAGCTGTGAAAAGACAATTGCAATGGACTGAATTAGATTGTGATTCATTGACCTCCAAATACAAGTTTGATGACACAGGTTTCATGTTAGTTAAATTAGTTTTACTGGAAAAAGTGGATTCATATCGGTCATATAAGATCATTTTAAATGATCCAGAATATTTTTATATATATATGTTTTCCCTGATCTTTTCTGATCCTTTGGTGAGCAAGTGATGCAATGCAATATTTCTCCAAATCTGATGAAGAAACAAACTCATCTACATCGTGGATGGCCTGACGGTGAGCACATTTCCAGAAAAAAAATATTTTTTTGGGGTGAATTATTGCTTTACTGATGGCAGCACTGGATATACACAAACAGTGTTGGGGGTAACGCATTACAAGTAACGCGAGTTACGTAATAATCTTACTTTTTTCAATTAACTAGTAAAGTAACACATTCCTTTTTAATTTACTAGAAAATATCTGAGTTATTTTTTACCATTTATTGACTGACTGTGCTGTGTGAACATGATCTTACTGTAGATCTAATCTAGACTAAAAGACTTAATTCATCCCACTCGCAAAAACAGATTCAGTATTCATCTAAATTAATTAAAACAGTGAAATGCAAACTCAGAATATGACGCAAGCCTGCAATAATTAAATATGTTAAACACAAATATATCTAATCTCATTTTATTAACGATGTGTTTGCTGCTGACCTTTGATGATCCAGTTCAACCATACTAATAAGAACAAATTACTTTAGATAAACTAACAATTTTGCTTCGTTGTTTTTTGTTTTTTTATTCTGAGAGTGTGTTCAATCTTCTCTGTGTTCTTCTGTACAGATGTGATTTACTCGTCCTTCAGTCTGAGGTTTATTCATTACACTTTTTGGTTGTGAAAGGCTTTTATATTTGCTATAAATAGAACTTATTATATTAAAAAAAACAATCAAGCCCTGTCATATTTAAAAAGTAACGCGAAAGTAACGCAAAAGTAATGTAATGCATTACTTTTAAAAGTAACTTTCCCCAACACTGGTCACAAAGCCTGGTGATCATGATTGTGATCTGCGATGATCCATTGTTTACATTAAGGGATTTCATTGAGTGTTACGTCCAAGGACGTATTTGTTTTGTTTATCTCCCTGTTTCTCTCTCTCTCTCTCTCTCTCTCTCCTCCCCCTTTACTTCCCATAATCAGGAGGTAATGGCTGCCACCTGATTCCAGTTATTGGTGATCTGATGTGATTGCAGGAGGATTCTCAACTCAACAAGCTTTATTAGTTGTTTTGATTAATGTTTTGTTGATTAATTTCTTTATAATGTTATTGTGTTAACAATCTTGTGGTGGCGTATGCCTACGACAAGAAATCTGGTTTGGTTTGTAAGGTATTATTTGTTTGTACTTTTGTTATTATTTGTTACTTATGAAGCTTATTGTTAATTCATTTGGGTATGTGTTAGTAAAGAGGCGGGTGCCATTTTCTTCATACCTTGCTTTTCTCCTGTTTCTGCTAGTTGGGGTGTTAGTGTATTGTTATTGTATTTGTTTACTTTTATGTGTTTTTGCTTAGTTTCTCTCTAATAGTTAGAGGGTTATTTTGGCCTTGCCCCCTCTTGAAGCCTTGACATCCTCCCATATCTTTCAAATAGAAGAACTTGTTTCTTGACATTGAGTTGATTGTTGGCATTTGTTAAAGCACCGGGGTTGGGAATTGAACCTTGCTGCCTCCACACATTACTTTTTTAATTCTGTTACTTGTTCTTCTGACCCTAGACAAACTGAGAATGTAACATTAAGGTTGTAGAATTTAGCTATCATCAGTGTAACTGGAAAATGTTCTGCTCACTTGTGACTCAAATTAATGAGTAATTTCAGTCTGTTACGGCCCATAACCATTTTAAGACTCGCTAATTCAAACAATTAAATAAAAGGACACAGGCCGAACATATTAAAAAAATCACAACACCTGATGTGAATTTCAAGACGCCTCTACTTTACTTTATTTACGGAGCTCAAAAAAATAATGCACACCAATTCACAAAAAATATTTATGAACATAGTCTACTAGATAATAACAAAGAATGGTCAGCTTTCGGGTAGGAAAGCTAAGAAAACAGACTCCTGACTACACCTGTTCTCAGAACAAGTTCTTACCTGACAATAAAAAAACTGACGAGTCTTCCGGACAGCTGCTTCCCGCACTCAGCTCTTACTAAATAACAAAACGTGAACTAATAAATAAATACACTACCCGCTTGTCACGGTTGCACACACGAGGAGGGTACAGGAACACGCAGACGAGGATATAAACTCAAATGATAATATTTAATAACACATCAAGGCAGGACAAGGCAGTACTCACAAACAGGATACACCGGGAATAACAAGTAGACCAGACGACATCAAACTCAACAGGCATGAACTAATATACACAGGTAAATCATCACATAACGAGACAAACACAGCTGGACGAGAATTAACTATAATGACATTAAACAAGGACAGGAAAACAAACCTTAATATGGACACACAAGGCAGGGCACATGACTCACACGACAGAGGACTGACATAACTCCCCCCTCCCGAAAGGCTCGTCCCGAGCCTTAACAGTTCCATCAGGGAGGGGGGGTGGGCGCTCTGGAGGCCCCTCAGGACAGACAAGGACCGGAACACAGGACGGGGACCTCCAGAGCAGAACAGACAGACAAGGAGGCCATGGCGGAGCTGGGAGCCATGGTGGTGCAGGGAGCTCTGGGGACCATGGCGGAGCCGGGAGCCATGGCGGAGCTGGGAGCTCTGGAAGCCATGGTGGTGCAGGGAGCTCTGGGGACCATGGGGAGCTGGGAGCGTGGAGGCCAATGCAGATGGTCTTCGGGGCCTTGGCCTCGGCCCCCTCGGCCGGCCCTACAGCCAGAACCCTTTTACCCCCCCCAAAATTTCCCTGGGGAAGTTTGGGGGTATAAGGAGCCCTCCGGGGCTAAACAGACAGGACAATACAAAACAAAACAGGGGAAAGCCCTCAGGGCCAGACAGAAGACATCCCACACGGGCCAGACAGACAAGACAGGACATCCACACGGGCCAGACAGACAAGACAGGACATCCCTAGGAACCAGGAAGCCCTCCTGGGCTGGCTCGGAGGCTGAGGCTTTTCGGGCATGAACAGGAATCAGAGGGCCCTCACAGGTCCTCAGCGACCGCCTCCACTTCTGCAACAAGGGGGCAGGCGGCTAGAATGGCCTCCATGGCCACAACACGAGGAGCCACCTGCCCCAGACGAGTCTCCATGGACAAGACAAGACATGACATGGTAGATTAAAATGTTCCTGTGGGCACGACAAGACAGACACACGGCACTCCTGGCCGTGACATGTGGACTTGATCCACGGGGCTAGGGATAGCGGCGGCCAGCGGGCATGAGTCAGCGCCGATCCGGTGGGCTTGAGTCAGCGCAAATCCGGCGGGCTTGAGTCAGCGGCAATCGGCGGGCTTTAGGACAAGCAGCGGGCCGGCGGGCATTGAATCAGAGGCGGGCCGGCGGGCATTGAGTCAGCGGCCATCGGGTGGCGTGATCTCCGCGATGGCACGCCTGGGGGAGCGGCAACCCGGGAACTAGGCAGCTCGCCGGCGGGCTATGGAGAGCCTCCTCCGGCGGCGGATATCTCCAGCGATCGGCGGGCATGAAGGCTCGCGGCCAATGGACTCGCGGCACTCGCTGCGATCCCGCCGAACTCCCACGCCGATCTGCAGTGGGCTATGGCGGGAATGACGAGCGGCGACTTCCATGCCGCGGGACAAACAGACCGGATCAAAAATAAAAACTTTTCACAAAAACGAAAACAAAACGGGGTGAATAGGTGCCGCTTACGGTTACGGTCTGGTCTTCTGTCACGGTGCACACACGAGGAGGGTACAGGAACACGCAGACGAGGATATAAACTCAAATGATAATATTTAATAACACATCAAGGCAGGACATGACAGGACAAGGCAGTACTCACAAACAGGATACACCGGGAATAACAAGTAGACCAGACGACATCAAACTCAACAGGCATGAACTAATATACACAGGTAAATCATCACATAACGAGACAAACACAGCTGGACGAGAATTAACTAATAATGACATTAAACAAGGACAGGAAACAAACCATATATGGACACACAAGGCAGGGACACATGACTCACACGACAGAGGACTGACACCGCTACTGATAACTTAAAAAAAAATCAAAAGACAAATTTACAAGTTAAACCTAAGCGTAAGAAAAACAACAATATAGTGATGAGAGAGACGCTGGCGAGAACAATGGGAAGCGGAGCAACAGAAAAGAGAGAGAGACCGAAAGAAAGAGAAAACACTTTTGTTTAATGCATTGTTATAAAACACACACTGAAATGTATTACTGTCTAAATCATGTTGTTTTATTTTAATAATAAACTAAATGATTTAGTACCTAGAGGAACCCAATATACTAGACTATTTTTTTTCCTAAATTAACTATACATTATAACAATATGTAAAGTATAAATCAACAATATCAATGCATAAACTGTGTTAAATATGATGGCGTTAAACAAATGTATCATAAAAACCTCAAAAGGTTCATAAACATGTGTTTATTTTTATGAGTTATTCTCCATTTCAGAGTGTCTGTTGTTTCACTGGATCAAACTCTTGTCTGTGTTGTTTGTCTGGTGGAAGATCTTCCCATCAGGCTGGACTCGCCATGTTATGTTGGATCCAGTGTTCATTCCCTGATCTGAGAGCATCTGATTCATCTGGAGACAATATTTCATTAGTGATTAGTGAATGAGATGTCAGTTAATAAAAGCTAAAACAAATGAAAATAAACATTAACTGAATTTATATATATGCAAATATATGTATGTGTGTGTAGAATATATATATCAGTAGGGGACTGCAAGGGAAGCTCGGCTTCCCCTATAATGTCAAAAAATGAATGGTCAAATATGTACTATTGTCTTATTTTATTGAATAAAATGCGTTATTACACGTTCATCTCAAAGACGAGTTGGTTCAGAATCAGCTACATATAGCAGGTCGGCTGACTCGATTTCCTTCTCATACATTCCCATAGTGTCACAGTGCATTTACTTGTTGAAGCCTAGCGTCTATTGACTTCAATGGGGCTGATTTGAACAGTGCTTGGAGACTAGACAGTCATTGGATAAATGCTGCGATTACGTCCCGCCCACGGATGCTCAGCGTCTCTGGGTTGAATGGAGGGCTTCTGCTTGATGATTGGAGGGTCTGTCGAAAGACTGCATCTCCTTTTGATTGACAGTGATTTTGTACTATAAAAAGTCACAGACGCTGAAGCTATTCGAGCTCAGTCCCATCGCGGATTTTGCAAGTGTAGTCGAAAGACAAACTGCTGCAACCTATTTTCTTGGCGAAATTGCTAGTCGATTTTCATCATACATTTCACACAATTATACACCACATTCCTTTCAGTTTAACCTAATTCCCACATTTCCTCCGTCAAGTTTAATATCTTTTTTAGATCAGTTGTTCATTCATTCAGTAGGCTAAAGCATTTTCTCAAAGCACCGTAGGGCAGAATTTACGTATAAATAAATAGACAAATTTTATGATTTTGGCCGAAACTGAAGTTCCTCTCTTTGAAAGACCAGCAGCCGCCACTGTATATGTTAGGTATTGGCAAGATTGATTAAAGCCGACGATTATTTTATCATGCGTTAACACAGTTTTTTATTATTATGAATGTACGTTGTTACAATATTTTAATGAGAGTATATTTATTGACCAAAAAAATATATTTTTCAAAATAAGCAAAAAATAGTACAAACTTTGCTAAAGTGATTGTTTTGAACAAGTATTAACTTAGTAAAACATTATATTAGCTGAAGTATTTGTATAAATAACTGTGTGTGGGGTAAAGGGATCTTGCCACCTCATACATGTATACGATTTCTAAACAAATAAACAACTTGAATGATTTCTTTCACACTAAATCTGTTGCTCCATTAATATTCAATACAATGTATATATATTTTTTTTCTTCCTGCAATTATACATTTTATGCGCAGTGAATAGCACAGTTTAGCCCCGTTGTACCCTATATATATATAGTAGTATATATAGCACAGTTTAGCCCAGTTAGCCCCGTTGTACCCTATATATATGTGAATAGCCTATATATATATACCCTATTATTATCTGTGAATAGCACAGTTTAGCCGTTGTACCTTATATATATGTAGTAGTATATATGTATGTATATATACATATATATAGTATATTTGTATATATATGTATTAATTATTTATATACATATACCCTATATTATATGTATATGTATTAATGATATTAAAATAGCACGTAGCATCACCTTCTTTTCAATGGCCCTCATCACTGCAGATTCATCCAGATATCCAGACGATGTCACTGCTACTCTCACAAGCTGCTTTTTCACTTCAGCTTTGAGAAACAAACACATACATGTTAAATTGGAATAAATAAATCGGTAACACTTTATAATAGAACAACTGTATTTTAATTAACTGACATTAACAAATATTAATAAATAGTGTAATAAATGCATTGTTCATCATTTGTTCATGTTAGTTAATACATTAACTAATGTTAATAAATGACACCTTCTTGTAAAGTGTTACCAATAAATCATATATAATGCAGATTATTTACTGTGCTGCTGAATGCATTTGATCTGCTCAGACTTCACTCTCAAAATAAAGCTTCTTTATTCGTGTTAATGGTTCCGTGAAGAACCTTTAACCTCTATAGAACTACAAAAGGCTCTTTTATGGTGCAAAAAAGCTCTTTAGAGTTTAAATGTGCTTCACACTAAGAAAACAATGGTCCTGTTCACTTAAGGGTTATTTGGGGAACCCGGAATGGTTATTCTATGGCTTCGGTACATAACCCCCCTCTGGAAGCTTTATCTTTAAGAGTGCATTGGAGGAGAAGCTCACGGGTTTTGCAGTAGAAAGCCTCGTAAAGCGAGCATGTGACATCGGCCATCTGTCCTTCAGTCCCAGCACATGCACACTCTTCGTTTCCGTTCACATTATCAGGCTGTCCGGACTCCCATGTCACAGAGGACCACAACACATTGGTCTGGTCTGACCACAGCCACAGGTTCTTGGACAGGCCGATCCAGGCATCCTGGCCGTTATTTATAGAAATGATATTTGTGAGGGCCGTGTTCTCTGTGTCGTCTGCAATGGTGGCCAGATCTGTGTATTGAGTCCTGCAGTAAAGCTGAGCTTCACGCCACTTCATGCTCTTTTGGATGTACTTGAACTTTTCATTTCCGCTCTTGTCTGAAAGGAGTCAGATGTGGTCAGAACATATTTGCAAAACATAACTACTGTAAAAATTATTTGTAAAAGTTACAATAAAGATTGTTGGTGTGCACTTCACAACTCACTTTGTTTCTCACAATTCTGAGGAAGAAAAGTTTGAATTGTGAGATATAAACTAATATTTCTCAGAGGATTTATTTACTGTAATTCCAAGCTTATATCTCACAATTATCAGGTTTTTGTTGAGGTCAAATTTAACAACAACAAAAAAACTATATACCTCAATAAAATAATAGCCTCAAATCAGTATTTCATGTCCACATGATGGGGCTCTTAAAATGATATGATACCAAAAAGTACATTGTGACATTTTATCTGTTAATTTAGACTTTGTTTCTCTGAATTCTGAGTTTAAAAAATCTTGAAATAATTTTTTTTTCTGTTTATGCCACAAATAAATAAAAAAGATAGCTGCAACTTTTTATCTCACAACTTATCGAGTTGTAAACACAATTGTGCAACATCTCACAATTCTGATGGTTTTCTCAGAATTGTGAAAAACAAAGTCAAAATTGTAAGAAAAAGGTCACAATTACCTTAAAAAAAATCCAGAAACAAGCTTCCATAAACTCCTGATTAATGGCTGAATTAAACAGAGCATCTAATAACCTCAAGCTTTTATACTAGTCGAGCTTGTATTTGCAGCTTGGTACTGTGCAAATATAGTTGACTGATAAAACGTTCCTCAGTTGTAAGATGCTTTGGATAAAAGCATCGATGAATGTTTTGTGTGAAATGACAGGCTACAGATCCACATTGCGGTACATTTGCATCCATGAGATTTCAAGATTAACGTAATGAAACATAGACACAATCATAGATTAAATGTACAGGCCTTGTTTAAAAAAAACAACAACATTTGTTTTGACTATTTTTTTCATCACTTTACTTTACTTGAAAACTTGCACATAAGATTTGTTTATGAAAACAAGTGTTAATATGTAATGCAGTTTTTCTTCTTGGGTAAAAACTAAAAGTATTGTTTTAAAGATGTTTTCACTAGAAAACAAGATTTAAAGAAAGTTGTGTGAATATGAATTTCATGAGCAAAACAAATATTTCTGTGAGAGTAAAACCTGAAAGAAAATGCCAAGACATCCAGTTTTTAAGTGTTGAATAAGTTCTTACCAGTTTGGCAAAAGAAGAATTTTTCTTGAAGACAGGTCATATCATCCCATCGTTGGTTTCCGTCTATAAACGCACAGGCTTCATCTGTGCGGTAAATGTCCGGCTGAGAGTAATCCCACTTTGTGTAGCTGACCACCGTGTTTTGATACGACCAACGCCAGGTGAGAACACCATTGTAGAAACCAATCCAGGCGAAAGATGTAAAGTTCACAGCGTTTGCTGCCTCCTTTAGTTTGGCTCGGTCTTCATCGCTCTGAACCGTCGCCAGATCCATGTGATTCTCTCTGCAGAACGATTGTGCTTCTGTCCAGGTCTTCAGCTCTTCGATCAGGACAAATCGATACGAAACGCCTGAAGTCTTCGACAGGATTCCTGTTAGGGCTGTGTGATATGAACTACAATATGCTATCAGAATTTCTTGATCAATATTGTGATTTCAATTTTGATCACAAGTTTTGATTTATTTATTTTACTTCAATTCCAATTTTGATACCACAGCAATAAACTGCTATTCTAACTAACAAGCATTATTACTTAGAAACCCTTAGTACAGAAATTGAATAGTAAACAACATTACATACTCTTTGCTGTATAATTGTGGCAGTGAGTATTTGTAAATAGCGATAGATGCTATTTAGACTACAGGTGCGTCTCACATAACGTACTAAATAACAATGGATTCTATATACACTGTCAAAATAGCTGTATTTTTTAACAATATGATATTTACAGTACACTAACTTCAAATAACTGCAGGTTCTATTTATACTGTTAAATTAGCGTTTAGGATTGTCTGTCCCACTTTATATTAAGTGTCTCTAATACCTGTGTACTTACATGGTAACTAGATGTGTACATAGTATGTAACCACAGTGTAAATACACATTGGTAAATAGTATCTAACTGTAATATTTTTGTACCTACACACATGTAACAACCCTCAGAATGGTATGTGTAAGTACAAATGTGTAACAGGACATTGGTAACAACACTTTTTTCACTTCACTAAGTATTCATTTTACAGGAATTATATAACTATATTTTGTAACAACAATATGTATAAGAGGTATTGGAACGGTTTGATTCAGGGGTTGGATTATGGGTAGGTTTAGGGGTGGAAATGGGATCCAGGGGTGGAAACGGCTAGGTTTAGGCAAATGTAAAGTTTTTGTTCTGTCACTGTCATTCTGTTGCACTGCGGTAGCTTCTGTCATGAAAACAAATTCCTCGTATGTGTAAACATACCTGGCAATAAAGCTTATTCTGATTCTTATTCTGATTCTGATTCTAAAACTGAATTAACGAATCCAACATACTGTTACACTTACATTTTCTTTCTCAACTCATGAATGCAAATAGATGTGAAAGAGTGCTCTTTCGGCCTGAGAGGCGGTGGGCTTTCTGTGCGCGTGCTTTGGGTGTGTCACAGATAGTACACGACTGCCGCGTTTCTGAGCTTTCGTCCATGTCGTAACTGTAAACCCGCTTTAGGGTGCATTTCCCCAGAGCCCGGGACACACTGCTGGCTTTCCTAGACAAATGATTGCCATCGTGAAACAATCTTGCATCCTATGTCGTACAGTGAGAGATGTTCAAAAATCAGCCATTGTCTTGCGACAAAGATGACCTAGGATCATTTTCTGCCAGTGTCAGAAATTCAGCATGATCATCACATATTGTGTTTTCTGCTGTGATCCACGTTTACTGACCAGCCAATAAAAATGCAACTTGAATAGGTGTGTTGTACAACATGTCATGATGCTAAAACGTAAAACTAAGCATGTCCCGATCACATTTTTTTTGCCCCTGATCTGGTCTGAGTCATTGAATATTGAGTATCTGCTGATACCGAGTCCCGATACTTGTATTTTCCTAGTGCTTGGTGCACATTTCAGGTATGTTAAAGTTATTCAAATCAATCCAATATATACAGGGATGTACAAAGTCTTTATCAGGGGCAGGGGCTCAAATCTATATAAGGGGCATCTTTCATCACTAAAATCCAATATAAAATATATAATAAGATCTTACTATGCATATGTATCTTCCAATAATAAGATACACAGTATCTATCTATATATGCACACACTGTAGAACAAACATCGGTAGATGTAAATATGTTACATTGATAGACATTGTGAACAGACTTTGTGGTCACAGTTATTATATGAAAACACTGATATAAATGTAATGTATTTTGTATGTACAATAAGCAGATTAATTTCAACATAAAGGGAAAAAAGTTGAGATAAGTTAGAAAGCATGAAGTTAATGAATGCAAGAATGCCAGTCTTTCAGTAAAGTCCAAAGCAAAACGCAACACATAGCAACGTGTTTTGACAGCGACGTCTCAGATAGTCTGACAGCAGATAAAGGTAAATATATTACTGTAGAGTGATTCCTTGAAAACAAAGTGTTAAACGCGTTTAGAAAATTGAACGTGTGTGACGTCATAGAACAGACTTCGTTGTTCTCGTTTCTCGTGCGTCATGCAAGCATATTTCAGCATCTTTTCCTTTTAATGCCGGTGGATTGTTGAAAATGCATACTGCCACCTATTGCACAACACCAACATGATAGCTGACGAATCACTGGTGGATCGGTCTTAGAAGAGCCGATACGATCATTAAAACAAAATGCTTAATCGGCCCCGATCCTGATCCTTGAAATTGGCTCGGAACAGCCCTACTTAAAACTGCTTACCTCAAACTCTTTTAAATTTCTTTTCCGCAGCTTCTTATTTTTTTTCAGCACACAGCTGCCAAACTATGATTCATCATGTTCTTTTTGTTTACCACTAGCGCATGCTGATTTATTCTTCGATAATATTTTGCGTCGTAACCTATGAGTCTCTAGGTGTCTTCATCATACAGTCTGCATTGATCCATGTAGCACATTGTGATTTATAGTAATCTTGTAAGATTGCTGAAATCGCACATTCTGCGGAAGGGCTAAAAGCATTGTTAGCCAATTATGGTCTTAAGTTCTGTCGTTATCAGCATAGTTCAACGAGTTGAAACCATAGTTCCAACAAACATTCGCAAACATCATCGCAAAGATGTGTGGTTGGAACGACAGCTCTCGACATGTGGTTAGAAGCATGGTTTCTTGTTCGTATGACGTAGCATTTATAAATCCTTATCTTGAGCAAAATAAGCAAGCTGACATTCAGTACAATCTATATCTTATTTCTAATATGTACAAATTTAATTGCGGTCCTTTAGATCGTAAAGAGTTTTAAAGATCAGTTTTTGAATTGTATGCACATACTCTAGTATTTAAGAAAGAGCAGATGATTGAATATGAAAATAAGGACAAATAACTGAGAATAAAGAGAGTTAGCCATCAGATGCCATGTCTGTAATAGCAAAAGAATCTGCCTTTAATGTGATCCTAAATTGATTAATTAAAGTTATTACGTTACCACCCGAATGACATCATTAAACAATGTGGTTGAAAGACACATTTGTGACAATATTGTTTGGGAAAACAGTCATGGCTAGAGAGTTTATTTCTTTAAGGATGCATCATACTCTGCTAGTTACGTTGTTGCACAGGAAATGCACTCAGTTCTGTTCCTGTGCTAGATTTAGGCATGCGGCATTCTAATTGGTTCTGCTTGAACTCAGAAATCAGGCTTTCAGTGGCTTAAAAAGTGATATCATTACCATTTAAATTAATCACAGAAAAATCAATAGTGGTAAGTTGATCTAAGCATCTAATCTGGCATCAGTTTCTTTCACTAGCACTCACCGAGAAAAACTACGAGTTGAATCTTGTTCTGTATCATCATGTCTTCACAGGTGTGTTCACTGAAAGAAATGACATGTTGGTTAGTTTTCTGCACTGGTTTGTCTATAATCAAAGGTATTTTAGACACTTTCAGGCATTGTTCATACCTTTAATTTGCTGACAGCATCACATAGATAGTTTAATATGACTAAATTCACCAGTTTAAGAGACACGAGTATTTTTAATGATCAAGCACACTGTACAAAATTCATGTTTTTCCATTACCTTTCACTCATTAAATTAATTCAACAAATTTCAACTTCATACTTGATTTTTAAGTCAAATTCATGTAATTTAAGTGATTCAATAACTTGTACAACTTCACTTGATTTTTAAGTCTTCAATGTAAAATTTATATTATAAATTTGTTGAAATAACTTGTACAGACAGTTGCATTATACTTAAAAAATATATATATTATAAATTTGAATGCAGCCTAATATATTGACATGATAAAGAATCAGTATTGGAAAAATACAATATTGAAATGCAGAAAAAAGTTAATCACAAAAAAACTATTTACCTGCTCTGGAGCACCTTAAGTTTGATCTGCTCTCCAGTATATTAACTTCTCAACATACTCTCTTAACTTTCCCATGTACCGAACTCTTTATACACTACGTTATGCAAAACCTTTTGTCTAATACTGTACGTACAACACTAAGACTGATTACTGATTTACATGCTGATTTTGCTGCAGTATGAGGTTCTTTATTCAAATAGCACCAGAGAGCATGACAATAGATCACAAAAGTATTTTTTACAACTATGAAACACAAACTAATGTATTAATTAGCCCGTATTTAACCAATATGGGCAAAATAAGACATAATACAATAAAATGTAACACGATGGTCAACACAAACAGCAGCAACATTTAGTCATAACAGTTGCATTCAAGTAAACCATTTAAAATGACCTCGTATGATCAATAATAATCCACTTTTACCAGTAAAAATCAATGAACTGATATGAAACATGTGCCATTAAACAAGCTGGAAATGGTTATAGGTGAAGTTACTCCATGAATTCTGAGTCAGCGTCGGCTGCAAAGATGAAGTGGATGCTGACTTGCCATCTCCTCAGTACAGTGGACGCACCTTCAAAGAGAAATGCAGCTTTCATACAGATTACATAATCAGAGAGTATTTGTTTTCGATTTGAATTGGTTCATTTTAAAGCTTTCTGTAGATATATTCCTCATGTCTGTGAAGCAAGTAGCCTATATGCTGAGTTTTGCCACGCTTGAGTTTTGAGACATGCTCCAGTTCATGGAAACAGAGATTGTTAAAGGGGACCTATTATGCTCCTTTTTACAATATTTTAAATAAGTCTCTGATGTCCCCAGAGCATATATGTGAAGCTTTAGCTCAAAATACCCCACAGATATTTTTTTACAGCTTGTTAAAATTGCCACTTTTAGGGTATGAGCCAAAATGCTCTGATTTTGAGTGTGTTGCTTTAATGCAAATGAGCTGTTGCTCCCGGAGAAGAGGGCGGGGCTTCAAGAGCTCAAGCTAAGGCATTAGCAGTGCTGGCCTTTGCAAATAAACATTCTCCTATTAGTACAAGCCTGTTAACTTTATAGAAAACATACTCGGTTTCAAAGTCAGTTATCTGATTATACTGTGCATATATGAATTACACAGATGTGGAGCAGAGCGGGATGAATATAACAACATAGCTGGTTTCATGATGCATGGCATGCTATCACAAACTTCATAAGTCCCACTTCTGATTATGAGCTCAACAACTTTAAGCGATTGACTCGCATTGCTTTCGTATGTAACTTTTAACTACCACATTCATATTCACGATCATTCTGATAGCACTTGAAGGCAGCACTAGTGAAAACAGGCAAAGTTTAGCAACATTAGCCTTACAGAGTGCCAAGAAGCTCTTTCAGAAAGGCAATTCGGAAAACAAACATGTGATACTTACTTTGTCTGGAGCTGCCATTCACGCACGAAACATTGGTATTGTTTCCTAAACATATAGGGGACTTTACAGGTTTTTTCCGTGATTTTCCTTTGAAAATCAAATTTAACCACAGTGTCCTCGGCTCAGATGGGGGGAGATTATGGAGACTCCAATGTTAATTAGTGCGTCCCAAAACACAACACTTACAAAGCCTCTGTGGCGCTGACTTGTATATATCTCCACTAATGGCGTACCGCAGTTTCTCACTCAGGGTTGTGTTCATGCTAATAGGGCAGAGAGCGTGGGTGGGACTTTTGCCCCTCGGTGACGTAAACAGAGGAAGAATCAGAAACTGCTCGTTCTGAGAGACTGTTCATGATTTATTGGTTTTATTAAAGCATGAGTGGGCTGGATTGTTTACATTGTAGGCTGGTTGTTTTCACACACTGCGGCCACTCAACTGTGTTCAAATACCTTATAAAAGTGATTTTGCATGATAGGTCCCCTTTAAGAGAAAGTAAATCCTGTGTATATATTTTTTTTTTTACAAAAGCACAAAATCTTGTTTATATTGTGAGTGTATACAAATAAAGTTTTACTATTATCTGTATGAGCTAAAATGACACCGTATTTTGTTTCCACTGTTATCAGGAAAAATGCCAGTGATTACGTTGGACCTCCATGTCATGCTGTAAGTGTTAACAGCTTCCACACTCCACACAAACCCTTGGATATGCACCTAATAATGCACATTTATCTAAGATAACATTAGAGCAAACAGCCGGATGAAGCTGCTACTACTTACATGTTGCAATGATAAGCCATATTTGAGGTCGATGAATGATAGCCCAATAAACTGTAATTACGTCAAGGGCCAGCCATTAACGATCTGTACATCATGGATTATTTTTTTCCTGTGAGTAATGGCTAATACAATTTTAGTCGATTAAGCCTCTTCTGGTCGACTAACGTTTAGTCAACTATTAGGGGGGCAGCTCTAGATTGTTCACAACTGCCATTCAATCTAAGAGGATGAGATTACAGATTACACTCCAACCACAGTCGAGTTGTTTAGAGCTGCTTACAAGACAAATATCTATTAGAATAGCAATTTCTAAATGACTTCAGCAGACAGATGGTGTAGTTATAGCATCTGACTGACCATATTAACCAGTCAAATTAGCCCTGATCACTTGGAAAAAAAACATCTTAAATCAAAGTGGTGTGCTGCTCTCCCAATCTAGACAAATGTGACTGATTGTATTGGTTTAGGTGGCTTTCTCATTCATTTCTCTTCAGGATAAAGCGTTTTCAATCTTTTAGTGTGTTTAAACCCCACCCACAATTGACTGCAAGCTCTCATTTAGATCCACCTCCATTGTTGAGAGCCACACCCACATCTCAGCATCCAATCAAGAACAGATGGATAGAATCAAGACCCTGGCTTGCTTTTTAATCTGTTACACTTAGATGTTCTTCACAATACGGATACATGAAACTTCTGTTTCAACAACTTTAAGAAAAAATGCAGTCTGTTTGGAGGATATTGTCATTTAAATAGACAAGCACATTCCCTCCTGATTTTACATGAGAATTGAGGCAGTACATACACTCACATACATTTATTTGTCTGTCTTCTGTACAAATGTTTTATTTTTGTAGACACCATTGATGCCATATGTTGAGTTCATATCCACCTCAAACCATCCCTTTGACTTTGCATGAGCACTCAAGGCTCATTTCCTTGCACTTTGCATGAGAGAGGACTTTTATTTGTGTATCATTTATCACCATTATACAAATCAGAACCTAATGAAGGTGAAGATGACAACATATTTGATTCATTGAGTCATGTAGATGTCATTGACATGAATCACTTGACTTTGGCAGTAACAATTATACATTATATCTATAATATGTTTATGTTTAACTAGTAAATATGTTTCAAGTCTTTATATGGTGAATTTTAAATATATTATTGCATCACTGTCTTAGTGATGGATGCTCTGCAGTGAATGGGTGCCGTCAGAATGAGAGTTCAAACAGCTGATAAAAACATCACAAGTAATCCACACCACTCCAATCCATCAGTTAACATCTTCAGAAGACAAAAGCTGAAACAATCCATCTGTAACATGTTTTTAACTCAAATACAAGTCCATAATCCATAATAATGCTTCCTCCAGTGAAAAATATTTATTCTGCACATTAAGCACATTTGATGTGCATCATTAGCCGAGCAAATCTTCGCGCTATGAATTTCTATTGTCTGCTGTTAATGATTAACGATGCTGCTGATTTAAATATACAAAAGAAAATGGGTGTGCATTCACTCCTCAGTCATGCTATATTTTAAATCAAATGTAGACATTTAGAGCTCACTAACCTAATCTAACCTCAACAGTGATGGAAGACCGACTGATTCGCATCGTTTTGTTTTCAGGTGAGTGTGTTCTATTTGTATCAATGTTTTAAAGAATATTTAAAAAATGTAAACAATATGTCTAGGACATGTAAGTTGGAATTTTCTGTCTCCATTAAGTCACATCTGAATGCTTGATAATTGTCTTTGCCTTTATCAAATTAGAGGATCATTTGAAACCAGATTTGTTTTTCTTATTAACCTGACTTAGTGTCTTCTAAAACAGGCTTTCTCTCAGTCATTCTATGCAACTCACTTGATTATGTTCTGGTCCGAGAGCGTAAGATTTGGAAAGAGGCTCGAGATTTCTGTCGAAAGCACTACATGGACTTGGCCACTATCCAGACTGATGAAGAGTTGAGTCAATTAAACAAGGCAAGAGAAAATATGGATCTAAGACTTGGATTGGACTCCATGATGATGTAAAAAACAGCTGGCACTGGTCTTTTGAAAATGAATGCCCCACATATGCAAGATGGGATAAGGATCAGCCAGATAATTATGGAGGAGATCAAGATTGTGTAATGCTTCATTCAAATGGATACTGGCGCAATGAAGACTGCTATCTTAAATGTGTCACTATTTGTCAAAGTGGTAAGACTCATATACTTTTACACATACTGTATGCTTTCATTAATTCCTAAAGATAAATGGTGTATTGAGGATTTGATGTAAAAATGCTTAAAGCCATTCAATATATAAAAAGTTAACCCTGTTGGGGCTAGATGTATCAGCTAGATGTAAAAAAAGTTGGGTGTAAGCCCTACACTGGGCGGAGCTATTTGAAGCCTTTCATAAATACTTACACCTGTTGCAACATGCCTGATTCTACACACAACTTAAAATGTATTTTGCATTCAGCCTAGTCCTCAAACCGGGTGTATGTCCAGTGTACCCCACTGTTGTTTTTGGCTCAAAATACAGGTTAAACTATTCTTGAAACTGGGTGACTCTCATTCAGAGTCATTGGTGTGCAGGCAAAATTACAACACACAGATGCATTTTGGGAAATAAATTCTACTTTGTGTTGGGGTAATATTAACTCCCCCATTGACCCTCACTGGATTACATGCATTATGGTAAAAATCCACACTTAAAAAACACAGAAGAGTCAGAAAATCTCTGATTTAACTTGACAAACACTATGATCTGAAATACATTAAATGTAATACTTAGTTTACTCAAAATTGAGACTTGCCTTCTGTTTTATTCCTGGAAAATGCTAGTTTTTTTAACTAAATGAATTTGACAGACAAAAAGCCTGTACATTTTTTTTTATTAACTTTAGTATTTTTCATAGTGCCGTTTTTTTTTTTTGGCAAATTGAACAGATAACAATGTGGGTCAATTTATGATGTTGTACCCAGTACCCAGAACACAAAGGAGAGTTAAAAAGTACATGCTATTTATTGTACAAATAGTGTTATTTACTATTATTACATATAAATTGCATATACAAATGCTACATACTGTTTGTACTAAAGGCACATTTCTGACCAATGGTGATTGGAGTTAAAAGGAAAGAAAATTCTCAACAATGTTGAACGGTTATTCTGATGTTTCTCAGATCAAGGGCCTATACTAGTTACTGGTCCAATGATGTCCTGGAAACAAGCGCAGAGTTTCTGTAGAGGAAACTTCACAGACTTATACACTGTCAAGACCGAGAGTGAGAATCAACTGCTAAGGATGACGACCCAAAATGACAGTTGTGTCTGGATCGGTCTGTTCAGAGACTCATGGAAGTGGTCTGATCAGACAAAAAAACAACCAGATAATTTGTCTTTCAATGAAATCTGCCCTGCTGTCGATGAGGATGGTCGGATTACTGATGAGCTCTGCTCAGAGAAGTTTTTCTTTGTTTGCAAAAGTCCATGTAAGTATTTTTATTTTAGAGTTTGGTTTCTGGGTTCTAAATTGAAACCAGCTACAACACCATCAACCTTTAAATAGATGGACCTCTACAGAATATAATTAGTCGATAGGTCTGTTTGTTATTGCTCTTAACTGTAAATAAATAAAATAAAAAAATCCACCTACTTCAATTTTAAAACTTAAATTGCTGCCTTAAATTCTTAAGTATAATCCAATTGGAAGTACAAATCATTTCAACTTCAATTATAATAAACTGACTTTTAAAAATTGAGTTGATCTGTAGTTTATTAATTTAAGTTGAAATTGGTTAAATGTATTTGATAAAGTAGTGGAAAACATATGTTGACTTACTGTGCTTACAGTTCAGGATTTGAAAAACACCATGCATTACATTTTAGCATGTCCATCGTGCAGACATGAATGATTCATCAAACTATGTTTACTACTTTCGGTTGAGACATTAAACCGAGGTCTTTACTCTCAGTGGTCATTAAAAATCCCAATTTATTTTTGGCCATCCTGACCAAATTCGCCAATTGGCCTCTGACCATCATGGCCTCCTAATCATCCCCATACACTGATTGGCTTCATACTCTGTGTCTCTGGCTTCACCAAGTGGTGTGTGGTGGGCGTTCTGGCGCACTATGGCTGCCGTCGCATCATCCAGGTGGATGCTGCACATTGGTGGTTGATGAGGAGATTCTCTCCTTACTATGTAAAGTGATTTGAGTACCCAAAAAAGCGCAATATAAATGTAATTAATTATTATAATTAATTATTATTACTATGTGTCTTGTTGAGTTTTGCACAGGCAAACAACACTCATTTTCTCCAGAAAGTGCAAGCTTTTCTAAAGACACTTAGATGAATATGGAAAAATATTGACTTAGAGGTATCACCATACCATACCAGTATATTAAGCACAGTACATCAATACAATGTTTTTGTATTACAAGTTTTCTGAAAGTTTGAGAATGAGAATGCTTTTTTGGCCAGGTGTGTTTACACAAACGGAGAATTTATTATAGTGACAGAAGCTCCACAGTGCAACTGAATGACAGCAACAGGACATGACACAGATAATAAAGAATAATACACAAATAGACAAGTACGCAACATGCAAAATAGCAAAAACACAATATATAATATAGACAATTATGTGTGTACAGGTCTGATATGTGCAAATAGTTAATCACCAAACTTTACCAATCACGGTGCGTTAACATAATGTTTTTGCATTACTTTTTCTGAAATGTTATGTTTATATAGGCAGTTTTAGTCATTGCCTAATTAAATATGCACTAGTTTGCATACATTTCAAGAACTTAAATCTGAACATTGGATTAAGTCAGGTTCAAAATTCTTGTTTGATTTTATTGACATATTGAAGTGAAATGTTTTTCCAGAACGGATTTTACATTATTCTTTTTATCACTCCATAAATCAGAAAATACTTTTTCACCATATTTAGGAATAAAATGCTATGAAAATGCATGTGAATGATATTAACAAACCCCTCCGTAAAATCCTTCAGAAAATAGAGATGAAAAAACTTCTAGATTTGGTGTACGTAAGTGCTGCTGAAGTGGAGATACAAACTCAATTTGAGAAAACAGCCTTTAAATATATGTATTTTAGATGCAAACAGATAAAGTGCTATAATAAAACCAGGTGAATGATGTAGCCCATGAACAAACCCTAAAAAACCTATAAAAACCTTCAGAATAGAGAGGAAAAAAACTCCTAAATTCGGTGTCTGTAAGTGTTGCTGAAGTGGAGATAAAACACATTTAGAGATAACAGCCTTTAAAGGGTTAGTTCACCCAAAAATTAATATTAGCCCGTGTTGTATTCACCCTCAAAGCATCCTACTGTAGGCGTACATGACTTTATTCTTTCAGACGAATCCAATTGGAGTTATATAAAAAATTGTCCTGGCCCCTCAAAGCCTTACAATGGGTAAGCAGGTGCTTTCTGACAACAATCCAGAAGACATGAAATAAAGATCGCACATCCGAAATAAAACGTGCCTCACACGGCTCTGGGGGCTGAATAAAGGTCTGATGTAGCGAATCCATGACTTAATAAACACTTTTCTCTCACTTAATCTAACTGTGGTACACGGAAGCCATTCTGGTGGATGACGTAGGATGTTATTTGACATGTTTTGGACTGTTGAACAAAAACACCCGCTGACTGCAATGATAAAGCATAGAAGTGTCAGGATAATTTTTAATATAACTCCGATTGGATTCGTCTGAAAGAAGAAAGTCATATATACCTACAGTAGGATGCTTTGAGGGTGAATACAACACAGGCTAATTTAATCTTTGGGTGAACTAACCCTTTAAATATATGTATTATAATTGAAATCTACAGGCACAAATAGATAAAGTGCAATAAAATAAACATTTAAATGTGTATAGAAATTTTTCTATTCTCTAGTCTGAAAAATAAAACAGATGCAAAATTGACCAGTTTTGCAGATGTTTTTGCCTGTAGCGTATTGCCTTAAAAAATTACTGTAATTCTAAAATATCACAATCAGTGTGTTTCAGGTTGTCCTGAAAATGACTTTTTCATATAGTTTGTATTTCATCGCTTGTCACAGTACCAGTAAAACGACAGATATTGAGACTGAAGGTGAAAGCAGGTCATAATGTCAATGATCACGTGACTACAGACGCAGTGTTGAAGGAGGTGAGCCATATTCATAACCACACTCATAATCTATAACAGTGTTTTTTATATTGCTAACCCTCATGTCCTGTTGAGACCGGCTTACAGGTTATTTGGTGTCTATACTCTGTATGTGAAATAATTATTTATTCTATTCCTTTCCATGCAATGTCTTTGAATGACCCAGTAGACAGATTAAAGCTGTATAACCTTGTATTCATACATCAGTTCTGTCTGACGCTGGTCTGTCTTCAGGTCCAAAAGAAAAATGTATTTGCTAAAGTATATTTCAAAATATATTTGTGTATATTAATGTAATACTAATGTTTTTTTTCATAAAATGCATAAAATGGTGTAGTGCTTAACAGGCAGTCATGAATATTCAAATATATATATGAGTTATGTTGATTTTTTTCTACAGTGTTTTGTGCAGAAACTCATGTGTGCATTACACATTTTTTCTGCTGTTTTGTGTTCGTGTTTATCAGCCAGAGCGGTGAATTACTTCTCACGTGGAGAGTATAATGACGTGTTTGTGTATTCATGGCTCTGTGTAACGATCTCACAATTCACATTTTACAATATCGTGTAACACTCTTTGATGTTGCTTCACAATTTTAAAGCAATTATTTTGTGATAGTGATTTCTATTTTGAAACTACTTCTACTACTTTCCCATGCAAATGTTTCCAATCGTCCTCTGCAGTAAGTCTGTATTTGTGTAAATGCATCTGTTGAGCATCATTAGCTATGAACCCATTAACCTTTAATGATGCAGCTTTTACACGCGAAATGCAAAACAGCTGAAAGTTGACCAAAGTTGATGCATTTGTTTACACCTGCTCTTGATAGGTTTCCATGCAAGGTACATATCTGTCTACTACAACATGCGTTTTTGATCTGGGCATTGATGGAGCCGAGATTTTATTCTCAGTGTTACAAGAACACTGAAAGTGTTGTGAGTAACTGTTGCTTAAAATATTTTCCCTACTAAATACAGGGCCAGTTTTGAAGATTTACTGGAGAAGGTGTAATGTAAAAGCCTTGATTTTGATGAATCAATTTCAGTGTTTTAGGGCTGTCGTGAATAACTGTGGATATTTTAGAAATGGTGGTGCTTTAAAAATCAATCCTAATTTCACACAATGCAGTTTATTTCACGTACTGAAGTTTCCCCTCCATTGACTTCCATTCAAATAGAACAGCCTTCCTGAATAGCTGTCATTCAAGCTCATCTTGGCAACAGGTAATAACGCTTTTACTGTCTCACACACTAGAACAACCTTAATTCAAACACATAGCTTTTCACCAACAAAAGCCAAAGACATCATGGTTTCCTTCCTTTTCTCTGGATTGATTCTCTCTATATTTGTGTAAACCCATTTGACATGCATCATTAAATCTTCACACCATGAAGACCTAATGCTGCTGTTGTCAAATAAAAAAGACAAGACTAATTCCAGTACGCAAATCAACATGGGTGTGTTTACCCCAGCTCAAAACTATTTTTAATACAGGGTCCATTCGTTTTAGCTAGTCTATAGATAAGACCTCACTAATCCAAGATAATCTGAGCAGCAATGGAGCAAAGATTGATTCATCTCTTTTTGCTCTCAGGTGAGTGTATTTTTGTGGATGATTGTGATTGTTTGCCAGTAAGTCATTTTTATTGACTGAATTATCTGAATGCTGAATTATTGGGTTTTTGTACTTTTGTATGAACCCCACTCCATTTTTCCCAAACAGGGTTCTTGTCAGTCATTCTGTGTGGCTCACGTGAGTATGTTCTGATCGAAGAGTATAAAACATGGGACGAGGCTCAAGATTACTGTCGACAGAACTACATTGACTTGGCTACTGTCCAGACCCATGAAGAGTGGAGCAAAGTGGACACGTTGAGAGATAAACCACAATTTTAC
The DNA here is from genome assembly GCA_027422405.1 of Ptychobarbus kaznakovi. Lineage (NCBI taxonomy): Eukaryota > Metazoa > Chordata > Actinopteri > Cypriniformes > Cyprinidae > Ptychobarbus > Ptychobarbus kaznakovi. Next base: position 54,884 of record JAPDDN010000182.1, read on the forward strand.
ACCTGGATTGGACTGTATGACGATGTGAACTCCTGGCGCTGGTCTTATCAAGATGAAAGCGTGACTTTCTTACAATGGGATTCTGAACAGCCGAACAATTTGAATGGAATTCAATACTGTGTAAATCTAAGGAGGACTGGATACTGGTGGGATGAAGCCTGCAATGTGACATGTGCAGTTGTTTGCCAAAGTGCTGGTAAGACTCAACATTAGTCACTCCTACAGAAAAAAACTGTTTTGCTCTGTTAGTTGATATCAGTAGAGCAGCGGTTCTCAATTCCAGTCCTCGCTCCCCGCCGCTCTGCACATTTTATGTTTCTCTTATCGCTTCAGATGTTTGTTCTATTCGAAGGTAAGTCCCCTTCGAAGTGGACATCACAGGATCTTCCACCATGATTCAAGTTCCAAGCGAACGTATATGTTCCATTCAAAGTCAAAGTGTGCGAGACGTGAATTTAAAATGTATATATTTACAGAGGTATATTGTTAATCCAACTAACAGTTGGTGGACATCACCACATGCTGCTTTGCATTAAACATTTCAGTTTAAAATACAGGTCATTTTCTTATATATATATATATATATATATAAGTTTTTTCTCTACCTATTTTAGTATATTAGCATATATTATTTGTTAATGTTAAATTGTATTAAATTAAATTGTAAATTGCATACATTTACAGAACATTAATCTGAAGATTGGACAAAGCCAGGTAAAATTCTTGTTTGATTTTGTATTCATATTAGAGTTAAATATTTTTCCAGAGGAGGTTCTGGATTTCTCTTTTTATCACTCCATAAATCAGTAAATACTGTTTAAATAAAAAATAAAAAAATATAATAAAAAATATTAACCATGATTATAGGAATACAATGTTACAAAAACTCTCGTGAATGATAAATGAACAAATCCTTCGGTAAAATCCTTCAGAATATAGAGAGGAATAAAACTGTAAGTTTTGGTGTATGTAAGTGCTGCTGAAGTGGAGATAAAACTCATTTTGAGAAAACAAAATATGTACTGTAATTGCAATGTACAGATGCAAATAGATAAAATACAGAAAAACACATTTCAATATACGTATTTTGGATAATTTACTTTCACTAGTCTGAATGAAGATGTGTTCTTTAAGCAAATTAGGCTAAAATATCAAAATTGTCCACTGTACAGGATGGTTTTGTCTGTAGCATCTTGCCTTAAAACATTACATTTGATTCTAATAACTAGTCATTCATTTTTATTTTAAATATTGTATTGATCTATGATAATAAAATAATATGTATAACCTATAGATGATATCCAATCAAGCAGCTTTGCTTTCACATTTACAGCTGGGTTTTTACATTGTATGTAATAGAGACGTTGTATTGTAAAGTTAATTCTAGTCATTCTGATGTTTCTCAGAAGGACAGCCGGTACTTGTTACTGATCCAGTGATGTCCTGGAATACAGCTCAGAATTACTGCAGAGAAAACTACACAGACTTGTTCACCATCAGGAGCATGGATGTCAATCAGCAGCTAACCATGATGATCCAAGAGTACACTGGACTCGTGGATCACTGTGCCTGGATCGGTCTGTTCAGAGACTCGTGGAAGTGGTCCGATCAGACCAACACAAGCTCTTCTCTGCGATGGGCTGAAAAACAACCCGATAATTTCTTTGGTCAAGACTCGTGTGCTGCTTTAGATTACGAGGGTCAGATTGCTGATGAAAGCTGCTCAGGACTATATTACTTCTTATGCCAGACAAGTACGGTGTTATTTATATAACATGATTTTTTTATTTGTCTAGTTTCAAGCCTTTTCATAAAATCCTCATTTAAAAAGAAATCAGATAAGTATTTTTTTCCAAAATGCAAAAGTCAGCTGCAAATTCATTAAAATGATTTAATGCAGTAACTATAGTAGACAAAAGGTTGAAACGATTAAGTAATGTATATGCATACAATTGCAATGCATACAGTCAGAGGCATCATGCCCATTGAAAGTGAGGGGCACGTGCCTCAGATTTAAGCCAAGTGAATTTTGAATGTAACTTCCAAAAGACAAAAAATTGTCAAATTATCTTTTTCGATATTTGATACAATATCAGATATTGACCCCCCCCCCCCCCACACACACACACACACACACACTCGTGCCCCCTCAAAAATAACGAGTGCATGACGCCCCTGCATACAGTAAACATATTCATACAGAACAATTCTGGAAAATAACTCCTTGCAGAGATATACCTGAACTTTTTGGAGTGATGCTGCAAATTAATCACTAAACTGTGCATTTTTACCTGCCGGAGTTACTAAATATGCAGATATTGCCCTTTTGAACATATGGCTTAATGTTCACTCAACCTTGAAATTAATGTAATCATCACACATTTTTAACATATATCACTAGGCCACATTTATATGTCAAAACATTCACTGTGCAGCCATATTGTGTTCAAAGTGATTGTAATCATCTGTATTTGCAGTACGGGTGAAGTATCAGATATTAAGACTGGAGGTGAAAGCAGGAGATGATGTCAATGATCCAGCCATTATATCCTCTGTGTTAAACAAGGTGAGCTACAATCCACATCCATGTATCTTGCCTTGCTGACCCTGCTACACAGTCCTGTTCATTTAAAAAAAAATCTATTTCTAAATAAAATGATTGATTTGACCATAAAAATGACCTTCATTGTTGTAATCTAAACTTGTCAGGTTGATTCAGTTCGTTGTTGTTTTAGTGTCATTTAGATACTATTATGGTCTTTAATAATATTTAGAAATAATAGTTTTTTTAGGTTTTTTTTGTTCATTTAAATGTAAAGTTTAAAATGAAAATGCAGGACCCATACTTACTTTAGATTTTATTCTTTATATTATACAAAAAGCACATATCCATATCCATAGATTTGGTTGAGTGCAGTGATTTCACGTTTTTAAATATAAAATGCTAGTAATTTTATTTTGTGTTAATTTATTTTAATGATTCCTGGAACGCGTTTCTAAAACGATTCAACTGGATGTTTAAATAATGTTTTTTAAACGGTACTTTTTACAAATTATTTAGTGAACGTTAAAAAGTTCACACAATTTTTCACTATGATAAAATTGAACATTCCTTAAATTTTTCCCCAAAATTCACATAACCAACAAAAAATGATATGAGAACATTGAAATATTGTTTTTGTAAGTTAATAGGAGAACGTATTTTTGTTAGCAGGGCATTCATGTTACTACACCTGACAGAACACTTATGTAAATGCTCATAACTCCTATAAATGAACACAATGTTTGTAATCCTCAGGTCCAGCAGAAACTGCGAGAGCAAGGAATGGAAGCAGACGTGAAGCTATCGTGGCGGAAGCAGCCGAACGGAACCGTGTTCCAAAAACATACGAACGGATGAAGAACATCGAGAGTAACAGATGATTGAATATTACCAGAGACAAACTTCAACAGAGTACTTCAGATTGGTGCTGTATAATATGGAATGTTTAATAATATAACAATAAGTATGTAATATGTAAAGTTAAGGTTAACAAAACATTAAAACGTTCATTAATTGCAGTTGACTGACATCAGAGCAAATTAATGAATGAGATGTTTTACACATGTTTACGAAAGGCGGCACATGTGATTGTTTGAATACGTGTGAATTACACCACAATTATTTCATTTCAGAATAATGTTTCAGTGTCTTGTTTTCTAGTACAAAAACCTAAACATCCTTAAATCAAGATACATTTATTTGAGAAGTAAATGATTTACGATATTAAGTGTTCTTTAAAAAAAGATTAAGTGAATTTATGCTTCAAACAAGAAAACAGAATCTGTAAATGGACTCAGAAAAACACCACAAGCTGATATTTTGTTGAATTTTAAGCAAATATTTACATTTTTTCTGAAAACAACATGTACTATATGTAAGTTTACCTCTAAAATGAATGCATCTTTATTTTTAGAATTGTATATATTTGTGATGGAAAACAACACAAAACATAATAATAATTAAAACAAATTGTGCAGTTTTTTACATGCTTTATTTTGATTCATGCTTTTATGTTCCCTATTCTGTATATGTCAATAAAGGTAAGCTGACAAAAAGTGGTGCTCCTATTTTATTATATTTTTCTCATTGATATTGATGATTGAAAAGTGTTTTATATTTGGCTGGATTTGTTTGACACATCAATCAGATACACCAACAATCAATCAATGCAGTAACATACAGTGGCTGGCACGGATGCATCACGCTGTCCTTTAGCTGTCAGTGTGGAGCGCTTTGTTGACTTAAATCTGATGACGAGTCACTCATATAGACACATTATTCAAAATACTGGCACCCATCATGAAAAGATGGACTACAAATGAGAACAATGCAAGCAGAGGCTGGTGTCAATCTCTCATGTGAATCACCTGCTTATTAGACTTTTCAGTCAGGTTCACCAGGACCTTTAGTCAAATATACACAAAATGTCATGAAAATGGCCTCTGCTTAGTTCAGACCAAAGACAAAGCTTTGAGTCGAAGGAAAGATCGGACGTCAAGCTGCATTGAAAAACAGTCCACAAATGATGTATTGTACATGTGAATGAAAATATCAGTATTAGTATCAG
>JAPDDN010000279.1:0-73920 GCA_027422405.1 Ptychobarbus kaznakovi
TTTTGGACATGTTGTAACTTCATAAGTACTGGACAGATATTTTTGATCTGCTTTCAAAAGTGTATAAAAAAGATATTGTTCCAGATCCAATGATTGCCATTTTTGGGGTGATTTCTGTACCTTCTTTTAGTTCATATGAAAGACAGGGTATTTCTTTATGTATGGTTCTTGCAAAGAGATTGATTCTTCAGAGGTGGAAACTTGACATTGTCCCAACATTCGATGTGTTGCTGAGTGAGCTAGCGGGCATTATTCATATTGAGAAATTACGATTTATTGGTAATGATAAGCTAGATATATTTTTAGGAAAATATGGAAGCCTGTGTTAGATTACTTAGGAATGAGATAACTTATTTACTCTATGTTTTTATGCTGCATTATACCTCTGTAACTCTTAAATTGATTTACCCAAATATTATGTTGTGATCCGAAGTATTTTTGTAATTAATTAATTAACTTATTTTTTATATTTATGTTATTATATACATATATATTCTTTATTTTTTATTTTTATTTTTTTAATTCACACCCTGCTGATGTTATCACTGTGATCTGTTTGGAACCCCTTTATTTTGTACATTAGAGGAATTTATTTGTAACTAGTATACCGTACTATCGCTTTCCTTTTGGACCTTTGTTCTGGAAAAGCAAATGTCATATTTAAAACTAAAGAAAAAAAGAAAAAAAAGAAATACTGTCCGTCAAATAGAGGCAGCTCTTTTGCTACCGCTGAATGTAGACCCCTCTAAATAGATGCACCTATCGGCTCAAATAATGTGTTCATCAAAAGGGCAGAATTCAGCGGCCATTTTGACATCAGAAACTCTGCTTTGTTTACATATGACCAAACACTACATTATAGAAAACCCAGAAGAATTGATAGCTCCATCGGCTAATTTGAAATGATACTACTACATTCCGTGGATGTTTATCAACAAATGCAGGTGTTATGGACTAAATATTGCACCGAATTGGATAGCCTGGCCCCTGTACAGTGTAATAACTAGGGTTGGGTATCGTTTGAATTTGATCAATTCCGATTCTGTTTATCGATTCCGATTGTTTTTGATTCCCAGTTTCGATTTTCGATTCCAATGTTAAATAATGATATCAAACATTTATCCTGTGTCTCTTTTTAGCAAACCATTTATTGGAGCTGAATACCATGAAAAAAATCAACAGGCGACATAAAAACTGGACTCTTTAAGAGCTGTTTGTGTGCAAAATAAAGCTGCATGATTCTGGATATTTTTTTATTTATTTTTTTTTCTCAATGGAATTTGTGGTTCTCTCATGATTTTGAGGAAAAACATATTAGACAACTAAACAAAATCACATGTAATTTATGAATTACTCACTTAAGATGTATTTGTTTCATTACTGGATGAATTAGCATCATTGAACGAATCTCTTGTATGATTCAAAGACAAATTCATTTTAACAGACACTTTTCGCCACCCACTGGCGTAGCAATGTAATCGATAAATCTTCATTTGAAGTATCAAATTACTTTCAAAAGGAGATTTACTCAATTTGAATCGCTACCGTACATATCAGAGTTTATATCTGAACTATAAACATGTATAACAGTGCTTCTGTAAATTTAATGATACTGTGCGGTTGAAAAGACTATGAAGCTGTTTCATTCATATACATGACAGCTTCTATCTTTAGGTCAGTGGCAGTGCGAATGCAGGTTTAAATGTTTAAATCACACTGACTGATGTGATCGTTCGCTGCACGGCTGTGGCGGAGCCAGGATGTTTTCATAGGGGAGGCCAGGGAGGGGCCAGCAACCAGCCTGGGATGGCACAGAAATCTACATTATTTCAATATAAAAATGTGGTTGACTATAACGTATTAGACCATTTTAGTGCCTAAAACACAGCTGAATGCAATTCATTTCTACTTAATTTTAATTTAGATATTTGTAAATTATTATATCAAGTAATGCTGAGTGAATATGACAATTTTTGTACTTCAGTTTTGTTGGTGCTTATTTAGTTGTTGGTGGTCTGACAGAGACACTGATTGTACCTGCTTTGTTGATTGTATCTTAAAATTTTGCATCGTTTGAATCACAAGAATCTCTGCTTTCCAAGGATATATGGCATGTTCAGCTTTTAGTTTTTTTGTGTCTAACGACTTTACCGCTAACACCACTAGGTGTCCCGCCGGCGGGACGCTGGATTCGTAACAGAAAAAATATGTAAGTGACTGTGTGGAATGTTTGTTTAGAAATGCTGGTTATTCAACAGGCTCATTAAACCAATTAAAACATTACTGAGAATAAACACAGTTGTTTGCAGAGCAGACCATTTTTGCATTTTGTATGCAACATAAATGTTTAACAATGTTCAAGAAGCTGATGTCATAAAAACAGGCTACTAATATATTTAAAGGGGGAATCAATATCTGTCCCCATTCTTATGTATTTAAAAATTCCTGACACAACAATCAAACCATTTCAGGTAACTTATCTGTCCTTTCATACCTTTTACCACAAATAAATCCATAAAATAAACCACAAAATAAATGTACAAACATTGTATCTATAACCTATACTCTATTATATGAATAAAACAAATGCTTAAATTTGCAATGAAATGCTTTATTTTTTTCAAACAATGTGAGGTAATATCAGGTTAACAGGTTTTTGACCTACACTGTACACTGTAAGTGTGTACATTAGCATGAACTCTTAACTTTAACATAAGTGTAAAAGTTTACAGCTGCCTTCAGCCCTGCATGCTCGCTCAATACATATTGCTGACCATAGGAATTTAAATTATATATAAAAAGCAGAAATTACACTTTTACACACATTTACACTGCTGTTCAAAAGTTAGGGATCAATAAGATTTGTAATGTTTTTTTTTTTTTTGTGGGCAGAAGATTTCTCCTCTTATCACTAAGCCTGCATTTATTTGCTCAAAAATACAGGGGAAAAACGGTATTATTGTGAAATATTATTACAATTTAAACTAAATGATTTCTATTTTAAGATACTTGAAAGTAGCCTACTTGAAGTTAGCATATTAGACTGATTTCTGAAGGATCATCATGTGACACTGAAGACTGGAGCAGTGATGCTGAAAATTCAGCTTTACATCACATGAACTGACTATGTAAAATAAGTTTTCCCCAAGAATGAGGTCACTTTTCAAAAGTCTCAGTTAAAACTCCCAACTGACAATGCTTGACTGTAACAAAGCTGGTCATTGTTTCAAAACCTGCTCTTATATTTAAAATATGTTATCCTTTTTTTATGTGTAATCCAAAAAAATTAATGCAATTGCAGTTAGTCATTGATAACACACTGTTTGAAACATAAAATAGATTTTGTTTTATGCTTGAACAAGTGTACTATGTTTTTTTTTTTTTTTTTATTTTTTTTTATTTCAGGTCATTCTCAAGGTAGAACCTTAACATTGTCAAAGTTTGAACTTGCAGCTAATCTGCACAAAGATGTGGCTATTACTAAACTACAGAATCTGAGTGCTACCTTCAGGTGCTGGCAACATCCATTGAGAGCTGAACTACAGGAAAATGTATCAAGTCAAGTCAGCTCTATTTGTCTAGTACTATTAACAATATTGTAAACAGTTTCAAATAAGCTTTGCAGAAAATTATACGGTCTATAATGTCTTATAATTTACAATGAGCAGGTACAGGGCTGAGCGATATGGGATATAATTATTACATAATTGTGGTTAATAAAATGCATGTTGTTTTCGGTTTTTCTTTTCAGATTTCACATGTGCTGGTGCAGCCAAGGATTATAAAGAGCAGATTGTACGTGTTTATGGTGAAACACTAACCCGTGAGGACTTTTTGACATTAGGACTACAGAAGGACATTGAGGCCATGGTAAGACAATGGATAATATGCGCTCTCATATCAGTTGAGTAACCTGCTTGGTCATGGATTTTATGTTTGTGCATCCTGCAGATTCTGGAATCCTGTCTAAGGGTTAATGCACAAATTGGTTCTATGAGGGTAACTGCAATTTCCACTACCATGCTCTACATATCAACAGTATTAGGTGTGGAATTTATTTTGTCATTGTGGGAAAAACAAATAAACAAAAACATTGTGTAAACTTGTACTTGTGTAAACTGATGAAAAAAAATGTATAGCCTGAATCAAGTCACTTTGGATAAAAGAATCTGCTAAATGCATAAATGTAAAAGTAAACTTTGTGTTACAGAACGTTCAAGTCTGGATGACCAGAAGTGACATTTCAGTGACCTGGTTACCACCTCTCTCTGCAAACCCAATGGATCACTTTCCTGTAAGATTATTTCTATGCATCAAGAAAGATGTATACTTTGTGTATGAGATTTTTGACTGAAGTGTGAGGATAAATTATGTTCATACTTTAAAGGTGGACAGATGCTACAATGATGTCATTTGATTGCTGTAAGTTAATTCAAATAATCATATTTAAATCCATGATTTTGTCAACAGTTTTGTTTGCACTGTTTGAATCATTTGATTTTGCTTTATTGTAAAGTTTACTGTTTAAGCAATAATTTGTAGGTAAAAGTATTTTGGGATATTTTTCAGATTATGAAGCCAAAGCAAAGACAGCTGTTCTTTCTTGACTTTTTCTGTTGTTCTGGTTTAATGGATGCCAGGTACATGCCCTTATACAGGTCTTTCAACAGTTAAAATGTTCAACAGCAGTATGCTGGTTCTGTTTGAAACAATACTGCTTTTTTGTTGTTGTTGTCTTACTCCTTAAGGAGTAAACCAATGATACTATGTTACTGTACTTTTTATTAGTTCTATTTTGCCATTATTTCAGCCCGCCTGTCATATACACTGCCTTGCAAGCACTGGTATTTCCTTAAAGAAACATATTTCTTGCTCGTCTTTGTTCTTTGTTTATATACGTATTTCCCCCCTTTCCCCCTGTAATTGATAGAGGTGCAAAATTGCACTTGGAGTATGGTCAGAGACTGTCCTAAATTACATTATGGTGAGATTTTCTTGTAGACATCCCACATAACTGACCACAATTGCTTTTAATTTAAAAAGTTAATAATTGCTGTGGAAAAACACACATGACTAATAACAGCTTGTAAATTATTTATGGTGTGTTTGATTTGACAGAGTACAAACAAGACTTCTGGAGAATGTACTCCATCTCCACTTGTTTGGAGTGCCATGATGATTACAAAAGCTGCACACCTGGTACGTTTTGTGTAAATTTGTGGTAAATATGCTCTAGCTTTTAATCTAGTTGTGGCATTTAAAAGGAATACATAATTTAAAAATAAAGTTTAATTTACTTGGCCTCATGCCATCTCTTGGGGCTTAAACATTCTGTGCTGGGTTTCCCGATAATTATTGATCTTAGCACTTAAGAGCGTTTTCTATGCCATTTTACGAACGTTCGTTATTGTTTCACGTGCGTTTCTCAAAACTGCACTTAACGCAATCGCACCTAGCCCTGCTTTAAGTGCTACTTAGCTATCCGTTTGTCAAGTGCTGAAATGTCAATTTATAGAATGGCTCGTATTTGTAGTACACGCTCGTTTATTGAAATGTTAATCTAATGCTGCTTCCCAGACAGCTCAGATAATATAATATAATATAATTTACATTTAGTCATTTAGCAGACGCTTTAATCCAAAATGACTTACAAATTAGGAAAATAGAAGTAATCAAAACCAACAAAAGAGCAATGATATGCAAGTGATATGCATGCTATTAGACTAAAGCAGTAAACGTAGCAAGGTTTTATTTATGTATTTATTTATTTTAAAGAAAACTAGTCTAGATAGAATATAGAAAAAAGAAACCTGGTGTTTTTATATATATAAGAAATAAGTAGAATAGAAAAAAAAGAAAGCTAGTGTTATATTTAAAAAAGATAGCAGTTAGAGAATACATATGCAATTGATAGGGTCAAGTGTGTGTCTGTGTTTTTTTATTTTTAAAAAAGACAGATAAAATAGAATTAGAATAGAGAGTGCCATAGTATATAATATGATATAATATAAGTATAATAAGTATATAAGTGATAAGTAAAATATTAATCTACTATATATAATAATATTATGCAATATATTATATATACATAGTAGCCTACATTAATATTATATTTGTAGATTAATATTATGAATATTATAGTATATAATATTATATTATATAGTGTATATATCTGTAGAGACATTATTTCCGGGTCCAACATGGCTGGCTTTCGTCATTGACAGATGCTATTTTTTATTATATTTTGTAATTTTTTTTAATTTATCCCTATTTTTCCCAGTCTTTAAAGCGTATTTCCTATATTATTTATTGTATTAGTTTTTTTCAGTCATTTAATTTAAATGTGTATTTATTGTTTTCTGCCATTTTTATTATTTAATTTATAAATTAATCTAAAGAACATAAAAAGATGAGTAATAAAGTGTACAATCAAAAGCTTTAATTATAATCACATTGCGCTTGAATAAAGTTACAGGTGTAATCTGCTGACTGTCCTGCAGATGACCTCTTAATTCTGTCTTCTTACGATGCACGTAGGGCTTTACGATTACTCCAGAGCACTCGTAGATCTACGAAGATTTTCAAGTACTACTTAATTTACGATGGTTTTGTGGCACGGTCTGCAAGTCTAAGATGATTCGTGCGATCGTTTTAATGATCAACTTAAGCTTACAATGCTTTTTGGAAACGCTTAATAATGTATATAGCCTAGTATATATATTAATAACCTTAAGTTGATCGTAAAAACGACCAAGACCGGGTTTCCCGATAACGATTGATCTTAGCACTTAAGAGCATTTTCTAGAGTCATTTACGAACGTTCCTTATTGTTTCACATGCGTTTCTCAAAACGGCGCTTAACACAATCGCACTGAGCCCTGCTTTAAGCGCTATCCTTTGGTCAAGTGCTGAAATGTCAATTTATAGAATGGCTGCTTGCTCGTTTTTTTTAATGTTAACCTAATTCTGCGTTCCAGACAGCTCAGATAATAAAATATAATGTAATATAATAATATCGATACGTATAATATTAATGTACTATATATAATACTATTATATAATATATTATATATATAGTACATTAATATTATACTTGTAGATTAATATTATACTATATATATATTATATATCTGTAGAGACGTTATTTCCATACATGGCTGGTTTTCGTCATTGACGGATTTTTATTTGTATTATCCCTGTTTTTCTCAGTCTTTGAAGCATATTACCTACATTATTTATTTTATTCGTTTTTTAATGTTCAGTCATTTAATTTAAATATGTATTTCTATTTTTTGTTTTCTGCCATTTTACTTATTTCATTTATAAATTAATTTAAACAAAAAACAAAAATCAAGTAATAAAGTGTACAATAAAGTACAACCAAAAGCTTTACTTATAATCATATTGCACTTGAATAAAGTTACAGGTGTAATCTGCCGACTGTTCTGCAGGTGACCTCTTAATTCTGTCTTCTTAAGATGCACGTAGAGCTTTACAATTACTCCAGAGCACTCGTAGATCTACAAAGATTTTCAAGTACTACTTTTTACTCATATCACCCTGCAGCCCAAGACCGGTTGCCCACTGAAGCTAAGCAGGGTTGAGCCTGGTCAGTACCTGGATGGGAGACCTCCTGGGAAAAACTAGGTTGCTGCTGGAAGAGGTGTTAGTGAGACCAGCAGGGGGTACTCACCTTGTGGTCTGTGTGGGTCCGAATGCCCCAGTATAGTGAAGGGGACACTATACTGGAAAAAGCACCGTCCTTCGGATGAGACGTTAATTAAACCGAGGTCCTGACTCTCTGTGGTCATTCAAAATCCCAGGATGTCCTTCGAAAAAGTGTAGGGGTGTTACCCCGGCATCCTGGCCAAACTAGCCCACTGGCCTCTGACCATCATGGCCTCCTAATCATCCCCATAAACTGATTGGCTTCATTACTCTGTCTCCTCTCCACCAATAAGCTGGTGTGTGGTGGGCGTTCTGGCGCACTATGGCTGCCGTCGCATCATCCAGGTGGATGCTGCACATTGGTGGTGGACGAGGAGATAGCCCCCTTACTATGTAAAGCGCTTTGAGTGTCTAGAAAAGCGCTATATAAATGTAAAAAAATATTATTATTATAATTACTTAAGTTAAGATGGTTTTTGGGATACCTAATTTTTGTCAAGTCTAAGATGATTTGTGCGATTGTTTTTACAATCAACTTAATATACAATGCTTTTGGGAAACGCAGCCCAGAGTGTTACCTCTGATTGAGTTGGAGATAAAAATAGGGGATGGAGAAAGGAGTGTCTTGAGTTGGACCGTGGTACCATTAATCTGTTCCTCTTCAGTCTTGGATTGTTTTTTATTTACATTTTTGATTTATTTAATGCTTCTATTACTATTTTTATTTATGATGAAATGTTTATTTGATCAATTTACTTCCCCTTTGTAATGTTGCTTCACCTAGAGCCAGGTGGTTGTAACAATCTAAACTACAAAATAATACACTCTCAGATTTAAAATTTGTATTAATTTGTGTAACATGTAAGGAAGAATGTTTATTCTGTCATTCACATTCATTAAAAGACTATGCAAAGGCGAAAAAAAAATACAATAAAGGTGGGTGGTGATTATATTTATTTTTACTTTACAGCAAACATATTGAGCTAATTAAACATTCATTTTCTTCATACTGATTTAATTCTAAAAGTAATATCCAGTAATATACTTGAGTGTTTACAGTTGCCACAAAATTATAAAACAACCTCTTGGTAATAAATTAAATTTAACAAGGGCGTAGGTTTGCTTTCGACATTGGTGGGGACATAAATCTGCGCCCATGCATCCATGCCCTAATTCATATAGCTTACTTTTTGAAATTTATTTGTATAGTATGTTTAACAGACAGTAATTAAACATTTTTTTTTTGGACCAACAACATCAGCATCAGAGCCCTGGGTGTCTTAAAGTGCCCATATTATGCCATTTGCTAATATTGTTTTATGAGTGTCCTAAAACAGGTTTACATGCATCCAAGGTAAATAAAGAAATAACACTTCAGTTTTCTCAAAAAATAGCTTTAATTGTATTTAATCATTTAATTTCTAAATGATTAGCCATAACAGAATAAGATTCAAATTCCTGACGATTCGTTTAGGCAATTGCAAGCCGACTCTTTTTTTGATAGACAATACATGTATTTATCGTGCACTGTCAGCTTCACAACTTTGCAGATCTACGCTACATGACACACTGCATGAAAGGTAATATTCGAAAAGGCATTACAGGCGCACTTTAAAGGGATAGTTCACCCAAAAATGTAACTCTGTCATCATTTACTCACCCTCAAGTAGTTCCAAACCTGTATGAATGTCTTTGTTCACAAAGGAAGATATTCTGAAGATTGTGGGGAAGGAGCAGTTCTGGGATACCATTGACTTCCATAGTATTCACATTATATAATATAAAATAATCACATTATTTTTAATATCAATTGAATTGGACCCATGATGATTATCAAATAAGTATCTGCTATTGCTGTAGTAACGAAACTCGTGCAAATCTAATTGACACTGTCCGCAGCAACTCAGAATGTTGTTCTAAATTCACAACAGTGTTACTTACATAGTTAACAAAACAAAAAAAACTAAATCACATATTTATCCCAAATTATTGTTGATGTTCATGATTTTACCCTAGGCTGAAAGATTGTGTATCTTTCCGCACAACATTTGTCTGTTTTGTTGAACAAACACCACTTCAAACTCATCGATGCAACTTTGTTAATTCCTGAAGTGGGAATTATTATATTAACTTTTATATTAACTGTTTTCGACTGCTGTCTTGAATTTGGTGCCATAAACTAGGCTGCACTTTTCATCCGGTGTGCGACTATTCCGCATGTGTATTAGCTAAATGCGCGAAGCGTCTTGAGATCGCGCAGTTTTCTAACGTATGTATTATTTACTTTAACTGGTTAGGTAATATCAATGATATGACATTTCAGATGCGTATGAAATGACAAAAAAACTAACATATTTTTAATTATTTGATCAAAATATTGCTAGGGACATTTTGGAAGTGGCTGGATAGTGACCCTAATTCTACACCCCTAAAATTTTAACTACAAAGAAAAACATTAAATCTGTGTTTTTTCCATTAGTATAGCTACTTTCTGCCATCCTCATTCGCAGCGCAAACCCTTGCTTCGAGTTACCCACTGTATTTATTTTAAAATATTTTCTAAATACCTCCATGGAATATATCATATTTAATTTTGTGGCCTTCTGTGTCCAAAATTGTGCAAAAATATTGTGGGATTAGGTTTTCACACTGCATCTGTCTGACATTGAAAGATAGTGAGCAACTCTGTTTGTCCTGTGTGTTCCTGTGTGGCTCAGTGGTTAGAGCATTGCATCAGCAGCGCAAAAGGTTGTGGGTTCGATTCCCAGGGAACACACATACTGATTAAAAATGTATAACCTGAATGCAATTGGAAGTCGCTTTGGATAAAAGCGTCTGTTAAATGCATAAATGTAAATGCCTGAGGGAGCAACAGTAACTAAGGGGGCGGGGTTTACCGGGACTCCTGAATAATTAAAGTAGTGAACTAACTATAACCAGAACTCTTCCTGCTGAAGCTTTTATATGACATTGATATATTCACACCAACACTCCCACTCCACTCAAACTCCTAGTAACAGCGTCCACTCACACTCTCTCTATACAACACCTGATAACTATGATCAAATCTGTCTGGATGATCGGGATATGGCTGGATTGTTCTAATGTTAGTCACCACTCTGTTCCCCTCAGACAGACGGGGGTATTTGCATCCAGAGTGAACTGATGGGAATACAAATAATAATAATAAAAAAACACTATTCTGGAGTTGTAAAAGTTAAGTTTTCTCTCTTATTTATTTAAGCTATTTATCTTGTTTATATCTTATCTATCCTTATTTGTTTATTTTTGTGAAGATTTTTTTATCTATCAGAGTTGTGGAATGATGTTCACAAAATCACTTCAAAAACTTATTCTTACAGTTTGCATCTGGGGAGTTTCATGTCCAGATCTCCTTTTTCTCAACTTTCTTTCAAATTTAAGCCAAATCCCTTTTTGTCTTTTGTGTAGCTGAACAGTAAAAGCTCTGCCCGGATTTAAAAAAAAGGTATTTTATCGAAAATTCATCGTTCATTCTGTTTGGTTATTCGTTCTCTTTTTCTTTTACATGAACACAAATGCAAATACATCCACATTTACACACGAGCACAGAAAGAAACCTGTAGATATATGGACACAACAGACAAACACCTCTAGTTGCATGTTTAATTGTTTTAATGCTGCGAATCCACTCTCTCAGCTCTGAGCACAAACTGATCATAACAATACAACTTTCCAAATGAAAAATGAATACAAAACATCATGGATGTACCCCAGATCCAAACACTGGCACCTAACCCGGCAACAAGATCTACATGAAATCTCCATCACCCGAGCAATGCGTGGTGCGGAGTGCTGGACAGATCATCGGCTGATCAGATCCAAGATACACCTAACAATCCGACCTCAACACACTAGGCACCAACCGTCAAGACGGCTCAACTTCCGAGCCCTAAAATCCCCTGACATCACTGCATTGTACAGTGGAGAACTATTGTTCCAGCGACCAAATACAGATTCACCAATAACCTGCCTGATTTATCTCAACTGCTCTATGTACCCATAACTACAGATGAACTAGACAAAATTACTAGCAACATGGGAACTATCTTCTCTAATACGTTAGAAACTGTTGCCCCCATCAAATTAAAAAAGGTTAGAGAAAAACATGCTGCGCCATGGTAAAACAGTTATACCCATTCTCTCAAGAAAGAAACTCATAATCTTGAGCGCAAATGGAGAAAAACATATCGCCAGGACCGAGCATATCCACAAACTCCTAGATAATAACCAAAACAATCCAATGTTTTTATTTAGCACAGTGGCTAGATTAACACATAAACAGATGTCACCCGATCTAAATATTCCCTCACAGTTTAATAGTAAGGACTTTATGAATTTCTTCACTGATAAAATAGATAACATCAGAAATACAATAACAAATGTGGATTCTACAGCGTCTAGTACTTCGGCTTCATTCATCGCACCCAAAGAAAAAGTGCATTGCTTTACAACTATAGGACAAGATGAGCTAAATAAACTTATCACAGCATCTAAACCAACAACATGTTTGTTAGATCCTGTACCCTCTAAATTATTGAAAGAGTTGTTACCTGTAGCAGTAGAACCGCTTCTCAATATTATTAACTCCTCGTTATCTTTAGGCCAAGTTCCAAAAGCATTCAAGCTGGCGGTTATTAAGCCTCTTATTAAGAAATCAAAACTAGATCCTTGTGAACTGGCAAATTACAGGCCCATTTCAAATCTTCCGTTTATGTCAAAATTTGTAGAAAAAGTAGTGTCCGCTCAATTGTGCTCCTTCTTGCAAAATTCTATGAAGAATTTGCACTTGTTAAAATTACAAATGACTTGCTTCTTGCGTCAGACCAAGGCTGCATCTCATTGCTAGTTTTACTTGATCTTTGTACTGCGTTCGACACTATAGACCACGACACACTCATAGATTGATTACAAAACTATACAGGTATTCAAGGGCAGGCTTTAAGGTGGTTTAGATCCTACCTGTCCAATCGCTACCACTTTGTTTATTTAAACGGGGAGGCATCTCAATTATCACCAGTAAAGTATGGAGTACCACAAGGATCTGTCCTAGGTCCTCTGCTATTTTCATTATACATGTTGCCCCTGGGTAATATTATTAGAAAACACGGGATTTGTTTCCATTGTTATGCTAATGACACTCAACTATATATCTCAACAAGACCAGATGAAACTTCTAAACTATCTAAGCTAACGGAGTGTGTTAAAAATATAAAAGATTGGATGACCAATAATTTTCTCCTATTAAATTCAGATAAGACAGAGATATTACTTATTGGACCTAAAAACAGTTCACAGAATACCTTGATCACAATTTGCAACTAGATGGATGTACTGTTACTTCATCTACAGTAAAAAATCTGGGTGTTATATTAGACAGCAACCTATCTTTTGAAAATCATATTTCCCATGTTACAAAAACAGCATTCTTCCATCTTCCATCATTGCCAAGCTACAGAACATGTTAAGTGTTTCTGATGCAGAAAAGTTAGTTCATGCATTCATGACCTCCAGACTGGACTATTGTAATGCACTGCTAGGTGGTTGTCCTGCAACTTCAATAAACAAGCTACAGATAGTACAAAATGCTGCGGCTAGAGTCCTTACCAGATCAAGAAAATATGATCATATTACTCCAATTTTACAGTCTCTGCACTGGCTACCTATTAAGTTCTGTATCAGTTACAAAATATTATTACTTGCCTATAAGGCCCTAAATGATTTAGCTCCTGCATACCTAACTAATCTTCTATCACGCTACAATCCAACCTGCTCCCTAAGGTTGCAAAACTCTGGACTCTTGGTAGTACCTAGGATAGCAAAGTCCACTAAAGGAGGTAGAACTTTTTCATATTTGGCTCCCAAACTATGGAATAGCCTTCCTGATAACGTTCGGGGTTCAGACACACTCTCTCTATTTAAATCTAGATTAAAGACACATCTATTTAGCCAAGCATTCATATAATGCATCTCACAATCTTGTACTGCCAGTATATCTGATCAAACACACATTATTATGCTTTAGCTTGGGTTGAACCGATAATTTCATGGAACAACTGCTATGCTAATTGTCTTTATCTGTTTATCTGTTTCTGCCACGGGATTAACATCTTATGACATCCTGGATGATGAAGGTCTATCCACAGTGTGCTGCGAAGTCGAAGCAATCATGAACGACAGACCGTTAACTACGGTTTCAAACGACCCAAATTATTTGGAACCTCTAACGCCTAACCACCTACTACACATGAAAGCACAACCTGTGATGCCACCTGGCGTTTTTGAGAAAAAATGACTTGTATATGAGAAGAAGATGGAAACAGGTGCAGTATATTTCAGACTTGTTTTGGAAAGGGTGGATTAGGGAATATCTTCCTAGCCTACAAATGAGAACAAAATGGACCTCAACAAAAATAATCTTCCAACTTAATGATCTGGTAATAATTGCTGATGAGAAAGCACCACGGAATTCCTGGCTGTTAGGAATAATTGTTAAGAATTTTTCAGACAGTCAAGGGCTAGTATGAAAGGTTCTTGTCAAAACTAAATCAAGTACATTATTGAGGCCTATCCATAAACTTGGCATGCTGATGCAAGCTTCACATTCCACTTAGGAAAAGTAACAATTATTCAAGACATTTGACCATAAAGTATAAACTTTTATGAGGCATCTAATGAAGTTAAAGGCATTTGAATTGTTATTTTATAAGCAATAATGATACGGTGTATAATACATATATTGCTATTACTGATCCTGTTCATGTTTGTTATGAACTTATGAATATTATTATTCTTTTTTTTATTTTGTATTGTTCAATCCACAATTAGGGGTCGGTGTTAAAGCCATCTTAATTTTGCCTTAATTGTCTTTTCAAATTGATTTGAATATATGTAAAATTGATTGAGATTGTGATTTCCATATACATTTTGTCCTTAAGCTGTACACCTACCTCTAGTGTTGCATACCGGTCACTGCACCTAAATAATACTTGTAGGGTCCTGCTTAAAAGGATGTAGTAGTCAGCCTAAAAGGTCTGTCAGTAAATAAAGCTAATACTTTAGGGGGCAGCTAATAGCTAATACTTAATCTACACACACTAACAAAAGCTTTTCATTCAACCTAGTTTTGCTACAGATTTGTAATAGGTGAGAAATACGTGAAAGGCAAAAGAAACTGTTGAACTGTATTGCTCCAGTGCTCCAGTTTCTGATGGAGTCTCATCCTTCTCTGTCATGACTCACAGCTAGACAAGATCACTGAAATCAGATCATAGATGTGACTGGCTGTTCCACTGTTTCACACTTGCTTCCCGAGTATTGATTATCCACTGATTCTCTGAGGTCTTTGAGAAAGAACTGAACTGACATCTTTCCCTTTGGGATACGACCCTGACTCTCATCAGTGTGGCCCAAGCTTTCCATGCATATAATTGCAAATGCAGCTCATTAGACAAATTAACAGTTTTTTTCTTGCATGAAATATAATTTCTAAAATATTTCCAAAAGGTCATTATACTGAACAAAATTAGGGGATCATATAATTTTGCCAAAACATTGTTGAAGGTCTTTAAAGGAATAATTTACCCCAAAATTAAAAATTGATGAAAATGATTTCACCTTCACATCACCCAAGATCTAGATGAGTTTGTTTCTTCATGGGAACATATTTTGATAAATTTAGCATTATATCACTTGCAAGTGATCGTCTGCAGTGAATGGGTGTCGTCAGAATGAAGTAATTCATATGACTACAGTCTACGTTGTGGACAAGAGTTTACTTTTAGTTACTAAGTTTACTGAACCCGGATCCCAGTGAATGATTTGTCCCTCCTTCCAGGAGATGTGCGGGTTGTGTCTGTGCAGCCAGGGTAATCCTAGAATGACGGGTTCTCTGGGGAATTGATGACATAGAATCGAAGGGTTTCTTTATGAAGTGCTCCTGTCTGCATTCGAACTTCGTTGGTGATATAGGTAATTCTTCCCTCTCCGAGGGGTCGTCCGTCTAGTGTCTCCACTGTCAGATGAGAAGAACAAGGGGTTAAGTCGAGATGATGCTGATGAGCAAATTCAGTTGACATGAAGTTGCCGGCTGCCCCGGAGTCTAACAATGCAGATGTGGTTACTGTTCTCCCAGCCATGTCTAGTACGACTGGTATTCTAATACAGGAAGTGGAATAATCTTCTTGACTGTAGGAACTCAATGTTCTGGAACGTGATGAGCTGGGTCGAATGGGGCATGTGGACTTAAGATGACCGGTTTGTCCACAATACATGCACAGGTGGAGTTGTACTCGAGATTCGCGCTCTTCTGGAGATAGGCGAGTTTAACCAAGCTGCATGGGTTCAGGGGTGGTTGCGGAAATTTGCGTGGTGAACTGTGGGGTACGAGTAGGTCGACGTGAACGAACAAGGTTGTCAATCTGAATGGTTAGTTTGATTAATTAATTGAGTGTTCGTCCCTCATCGCGTCAGGCTAGTTATAGGCATATTCGGCTGCAGTGTCTCTCACCTGACCTAGAGCGAGAAGTTGTTCACCTGCAGTTCTTCCTCCAGCAGGGTGTTCAAAAACATTGAAGAAATCATTCAAAGGAGGGAAATACAGATCCATCTGTTCTCCATAGTGCGGTTGCCCACTCTAAAGCCCTTCAAGTTAGCAAAGAACAGACAAAGGATATTTAAAAAAAAAAAAAATTGTGGGGTATAGAGCAGGTTGTTGATCGGCGAAGATGGAGCATTGTAGTAGAAATCCCTTACATCTTGCAGGCTCTCCATTGAACTTATCCGGAAACGCTAAGCGAGGGCTTACCATGGATGGTGGGTTAGTAGTGACACTTATGGGAACGGGGATAGGAGCAACCGCTGCCTCGGGAGGCGTTAAGTGGAGACCTTGCAGTGTCTTTACTAGTTCCTCTGTTAGAGATGTCAAGTGAGTAAGTTGATGCTGGTGATTGGCTATTTGATTGGCTTGGGCAGATAATTCTGAAGAGAGTTGTATAATGGCTGTTGGATCACTGTTCGGCAAAGTCTTCTGTAACGCAGACTCAGAGAGATATTTATCATTCACAATGATACATATAGTACAGAAGCAACAGTGTAGAAGATGCAGATAATTCACAGTCCATATAACAGGCGAGAGATCAGGGCAGGCAGATAAACATACACTAACCAGAGAACAGGCGTGAGGTTGGGGCAGGCAGATAACAATCACAGTCCAGGTAACAAGCAAGAGATCAAACACGAGAATTCAGTCCAGCGTAATACACAGAGAAGTTAATGCACAAAATAATGCTCAGAAATGACCACCGTAGCAAATCAAGACTTCGCAGTGAGTGAGTAGTGCTTAAATACGTGTATACGTATTTAATTGAATGCAGTGATTGAATGCAGATGTGGTGCAATCAGTCCTAGGCATGAAGTCTGATGGGAATTGAAGTCTGAATGGAAACAGTCAATACTCAGGTGAAGGTTCCTCCTGGTGGTGCAAGATAGGTAATACGGGAACCTCACTTGTAAAACATATAAAATGGCTTTCAAAAATAGTTAAAATGAATTGAAACTGTTTTAAACTTATAAGGCATTATATTACGGCAGCTCATGTTCCTGCATACAATGATTTTTTTTTTTCATATAACATATTGTATTACAGCTTGGTCTCAAACTAGTGATTCTTTAATTAGAAAAATTGAGATGCTGTATTATCAGGCTGTAAAAATAATGGACAAAAAAAATCAATGGCATCATTGTCATATTTTAAAGAAATGGCATATGCTTAATTTAAAAAAATAAATAAATGTTAGCGTAATAAGGCACCTTCTGTTTTATGCAATTTGGTAAAAAGATACGATGATACAGGCCCAACCACTAGGAGTACAGAGGTTGGAAACTGTAAGATTGGGTTTTCCAGAACATCACAAGGGCAAAGAGCTTTCTCTGTAAAGTGATCCCAAGTCTGCAATATGTTGCCAAATTAATTTAAAGTGATACATGATATAAAGTCTTTTACATTGAAGGTTAAGCATTGGTTAAAATTAAACCAGACTTGTACGCATTTTATAATGTTTATTTGGTTCTGTACTAGTTAATTATTAAGATGGGAAGAGTCTATAAAACGAGGTGCGTGTTTGGTTTGTAATTGTATATGAAGAGTTTGTTACATTTGTTTTTATTTTTTTCGAAAAGCCTTTTATATTTGCTAATATGCAAATTAGCACCTGCCATAATCTCTATGTGCAGTGCATTTTTCCTAGTCTTTTTCCCTATCTAAATAAACAAAAATAAATAAATAAATAAATAAAGTTGGGCCAGTGCACCCCTTCTTATGATTATAAAGTGTTATTTTACTGAAAGTCTACATTATATTTCATTAATTTTAGAAGAAGCATTTTATTTATTTTGTTTGTTTTTTTTACTTGATTTTGTTCTGAAAGTTTTAAATTGCCGTGTTTATAAAAAAAATATCTATTTAGGTTTTTATGAAATTGTATTTCCCTGCAACATTTATAAGTGGAATGTTAGACCAGTTCTATATAAGATCAGTTGCAGTGTGTTTTATTTCAGTTTGAACATGTTTTTTCTTTTGAATTTTAAAAATAATTAAAAAGCCTTCAAAGTTATGAACTATAGGCTATCTTTTAATAAAAAGTATTTGAGCCACAGTTGGAGAAAAACCCTGGATGTATGGCCAGTCCGTCACAAGGATCACACATAGTTTTTATAGAAATTATCTTCCTTTGATATAGTTTGGGGGTGAAAATGTTCTACTTCAGCAAATGTTTTACCTTAGCATATAATCAGTGGTACAGCTTACCTCCTTTTGGCTTACCCTCTCACTGGGCTCAATTTACCCCTAACTGGGGGTAAGTTGAGCCAAGAGAGCACATATTTTTTTGAAAGCTATTTTGAAAGCAGTTCATATTATATCCAAAGTAATTATTCCTGAGGATCTTGAAATGTATGTACATATTTAAATAGAACCCATTACTGTCATGTGCTCAGTTCAACTCCCCCGCTCTCCCCTACATTTAAATAAACATTATATATATTATAATCATTAATAATTTAATGAAAAGAAAGAAAATGATATTCTATCATACAAAATCCTGACATTCACATACTTATTTTAGGATTTCACTATATTTATTTTATAGGCAGGCCTAATGCTTACAGCAGGCATTATGTTGCATTGTGGGTTTATTCATTCTTTATTCAGTGTTTAGTTATCATCCCGGAACATTTTGAATGGAACTTTGTTTAAGTACATCGTATTCAAGATTTTAAGATTTGTATTCGTCACATACACAATTATACAGAATAGAAACCAGCAGTGAAATGTAAGTCAGGTCCACACCATGGACAGTGCAATTATATGGAATACAAACACAATAGAATATACAGAAATATAGGTATGGAAAAAAATAAAGTATAAAATAAGAATACAAAATAAAAAAGATTAAAATATAAAATAAAATGTGCATTTTGCAGGTCCATACTGGAAGGGAAATCACTGGAAAATCATGTTCAGCGTATTGCATTTTGGGATATAATACAATTGGTAATCAAAAAAGTTGCTAATATTCTAAAGAATTAAGTATTTATTATACTATATAATTATATGCAACCTTCCAAGAAAAAAGGTACACGATCTGTCATTGGGGTGGGACAAGTTAGACACATATATGTAAAATTAACTTTTGGGGGGTAAAAAAGGTACAAAAGTGTACCTTTTGAAAGAGTACTGTCCCATAGTGAAAGCTTGTGTACCTTTTTTTTCTGAGAGTGGAGGAGTACTCAAATTATCTAATAAATTAGCTAAAACAACAGAAGCACACTGAAATATGGAGCACAGAAACACACTGTAGACCGACGTATTATACTGTCCAAAAATGTATAGCCTGAATGCACTGTAAATCGCTTTAGATAAAAGAGTCTGCTAAATGCATAAATGTAAATGTAAATGTAACTACTCCATCAAATAGGCTAATGCAGTTTTTGTGAACAAATAACAAATTTGTTTGTTTTCTTTGTCTTTTCTTTTTTTCTATGTTTTGTCTATTTCTATGTTAATGCAGTTTACACAATACATTATTAAATGGGAAAAAAGATAACCAGACACCATTTGCTGAATATATGTGAATGTCATGTGTCAATACTCTTTGATATGTTTACAGCAAATATTTCACAACATTTTTTTTGCTGTCTTTTTGTTTTATTTTTTATTTTTAAATAATGCTAGGTTATTAGGTTAGGTTATTATAGGTTAGTAGGTTATTATACTCCATATAGAGCCAGAGATCCAGCTGCACTGTTGATTGGCGTTTAACGAGCGCGTTATGTGACCCACAGAAGCACATGCCCAATTATCACATCAACAGAGTTCTGCTTCTGTTCGATGCATTTAATTAGACGAAGCATTATGACTAACACGACTAACAGGTGCTGTACTGTTTCACCTGACATGAGTCAGCAACCTGTGCTCTTGTTGAGAGTGCGTTTGGAAAGCGGCATCCAAGAATCCTGCATGAATATTTAATTGGAAAGTGGATGCGGCTTTTATTGTGTTTGTGGGTGACGGGCCGCATGACAATCCAAACACAGTCACCAGAGCAGAACCACAGCAGGAGCCCCGACTGACTCACTGCTCCTCATTCATTCACTCACGCTATAAAATGCCTTCGAGAAGAGGAATAGTTGTACTGACACATTTGGGTTCTCGCAAGTCTGGAGAGCAGTCAACCTTAGTTGATTAGAGAAAATCTAATATTTTAAGAAGTATTTCAGATCGTCAAGATGCCCCCGACGAATCCGCATCTGAATCGCACAGGTGAGAACTTCACGATATCAGCCATATAGAGCTAGCGTTATAAAATGACGAATAAACTAAAATAGAAATATAGGCAATATATATTTTAATCTATGCAATAATTTAATAAAATTAATATCTCCTACATCAAGGAATGCGGTATATCATTTGTCATTTAAGTTCTTTGTCATGGTGCGCTAAATAAATAAAATAATAATAATAATAAAACAATTAAAAAATATATTTATATATATATATATATATATATATATCATGTATTTATTTATTTATTTTTTGTACTGTTTTTAAATACATTTCCCTTCATGCTTCAATACGTTTTGCAGATTCATGTCATTATAAATTGGTGAGTGTGAATGGTGTTTGAGGTAATTCACATTAATTATGCGCTGGCGTCAGAGATCAATTAAAGAACATTTACATGGCTCAGTGTCTCATTGTTCTCTTGGTCTCTGCTTGAGGTGTGAGAACAATGAGATACTGCGGATATGTGCGCTCCATGAAGCCCTTACCAGAACTGCTGTCGTCTTTGAACATTGTCAACATCATTAGCTACAGAGACATATTAACTCATGAGTTGATTTATTTTTTGGCATAGCCTAAAAAAAAAAAAAACGTGATTTAAAGTTTGCACAAATAAGTCCCTGGAACTACAGTTTTCATGAGTCAGTGAGTCTTCGCTTAAGGCGAATCTGCTTTGGGTAGCGCACAAATATCTGATGATATTTAGAAAATTAGTAGGCCTACACATTATGTATGGTGTTTTAGGAATATTTTAATAAAATAACATTTTGACGAAGTGTCTTGAATCTTATAACCACTTTCAGATTGTTCCCCACACGTTTTCATTCTTTACAGTAGGCTACTTTGTATATTATATTGTTTTGTACAGATAACTGTTTCATGAATAAACATAGACATGCTAAATTTTAAAATAACACAGTATTAAAAAAGTTATTAATAATGTTATGTTTTCTAACACCTGAGAAGAGATGATGCCAACCCCTTGGAGGACCTCAGAGGAAGCCAACCATCAGCGATTATACTGAATTAACCCAATTTTGCCATAAGTTAATTATATTGAGTTTCTACAATATAAATCTATTTTAGAAACTTAATTTCCTGTGAAGTTGTTTTGCAACGATTGTATCGTAAAAAAAGCTATACAAATAATCTTGAATTGAATGTTTTCAAATAAATAAATGTTTTAATGTTTAAATGTTTTAGGTGGAATGTGAAGAATGGATAAACCAACGCCATGGATGCATTCAATCAATGTTTTGTTGTGAAGAAAGTGGTCAGGATTTTATTGCTGTTCAATGTCCATCCACTATGTGTGTATGTGTATGTGTATGTGTGTGTGTGTGTGTGTGTGTGTATGTGTGTGTGTGTGTGTGTGTGTGTGTGTCAGCGTGCTGAGGGTTTAAGAGGGGAGGACACTTCCTATTCCCCAAGCTTACATGTTCTCCATCTGCGATTGGCCCAATTGGCGAATTTGGACCAACTTGACCTCAAGCTGAGGGAGGAAAAACAGGAGATGCTACAGTGACCCCAGTCTTATATGATTCAATCAGAAATAAACACTGACCACTGTTTTATGCTGTTTGGGGGCCCCGATCAATTATCATTCTTTGCGGTGTGAAAATCAGCAGCAAGAAGCAAGAAGGGGTTGAAGAAATCCTGGAGACATGGCTGAAGGTGAGGTCGTGGGAGATCTTCCAGTGGGGGGTCAGTGAAGAGTGAGAGGAATAAAGAAGAGGGGGTGGGACGGATCTCCTGCATTGTCTTTCAGATTTGAGGATCTTTACAAAGGACTCTTCCCCGAAGTCCTGGAATTGTCGCGTCGTTACCACTAAAATGTACCGCAAATCTTGTGTTAGTTCATTTCTTCTGGCCTCGGTAATGTAGTTTGTATTTGTTTGTTTTGGATGTAGTTTTGAAATGTGGAGGATAGTCTGAAGCTTTTTCAAAACTTGGGATTTATTTGGAGGTTGATGGGTGAAATGGGCTCAGTTTATGAGCAATATGGGTGAAATGGGCTCAGTTTATGAGCAATATTACACAGGTGAGCACGTGCACATTTGTGCGTAGTCTATACCGTTAATTACAGAGAGTAGGCAACAGTCAACTTTCAGTTATTTTAATTTAGTGTAATTTAATGCTAAAATATAAACGAAATTACATTGATTTAAAAGAAAATGTCCAACACGATATGGCTAAATTTGATCACTGGTGATTCACATAATGGGGAAGAATGGCTGGTTTCTGATGGTTTGACTGCGATATTCTATATTTTGTCATTTTCATTTCTGAGATTTATATCTGATTTTAATTTAAGACATTTAAAATGTATTTCTTGAGGAAATTTAAATTAATTGTTGCGTTTTTACTTTCGTTACTGTCTACAAAATCTGAAAATTAATAAACCGAGAACATTGTCGAAGTTAGGCTACCTGTTGAAGAATTGATTCTTTACAACCAGATTGTGCAATTATTTGCTGTGTTTATATAAACACACATTTTCATCTTAGTTTATATAAGTACGCATTTGGACAGTGCAAAATAAGTGTATTTTCGTCTTAGTTTATATAAGTACACCTTTGGACAGTGCAAAATAAGTGCTGAACAAAAAGAGGAAATCCATATCGCGTTTCATTCACTCGTGTCTTGCATTCACTACATGTCGAAACAGCGTAAGAGCCCACATGTTTATTTTTTTTTCGTCCACATTCGATAGCATGATATTTTGGTTGTAAAGTTAGTTGTGACTGATATTCTTGTTTTTGTGCTTTTTTTCAAGGGGGCTGTGCAAAGACAGAGGAGGAGGAAGCCGCGAGCTCCGAGGAAGACTCGAGCTTGTTTCGTGGAAGTGGGGTCTGTAAATGGTTTAATGTGCGGATGGGCTTCGGCTTTCTGTCCATGACCCATCGGGAGGGCATCTGTCTGGACTTACCTGTGGATGTGTTCGTCCACCAGGTGAGAGAAAGCAAATGAATGCTGTCGTTTTTAATGCGGGACCGGACCTGTGTAAGGCCTTCCTCTGTCTCTATCATCTCATTGTTTTATTTTATCATGGCTCAAACGACATAAGCGTGGGTTACTATGCTAAATTGAATATTTACATTATCACTACGCCACATTTATAATTATTGCCTACCACTCATAAAGCTATTATTTTGTGTTCGGTGCTGATGAACGAACATTAACGCCTAAATAGCAGGTAGGCTAAATCAATCTTAAAAATAAAGGGGTTTCAGTCGTAAAGAGACATTTTTATTTATTTATTATATATATATATATATATATATATATATAATTATTATTTTTTACCAGCAACCATTGTCAGGCTTTATAGGGTTCTAGTGTTGACTGTTTTGTGATTTGTTTTGGTCATGTGTTGGTTTCTGGGTTGTACATTTAGATCTTTCCAAGGTCTAGGACAGCTTAAATTTAAAATCTTGTTTTATTTGTAAAGCTAAATGGGACCTTCATTTTAAAAACAAAATATATTGTCCAGTGGTTGTATTTTTTAATGATCTCAATATTTAATTTATTTGGTTCTATGGAAAATTCCACATTTCTGGTGGTGTTTGTAGATATCGAATGCATGGGTTGGACTGAATTGTTTTGAAGAGGCCAGAAAGCTGAGATTCTTGTTTTTATTTAATTTATATGCAAACAATTATATTTTTAACATTATGGGATGTCAATTCATGGGTTTTTAATTGTGAAGTTTTCCCCTCTTTAATCCAGAATAGGGTGAATACGGGTATATTTGAAATATATTTTTAAATTGATGCCAAATTAGCTTAGTCATTGTTTTTAACTGGCTAAAAATCTCTACACTGTTTATAAGGTAGATTAAAATATGAAATCAAACACTTTTTTAATGCAACAGTGTAATATTTTAACAGTGATTCCACTTTACCTTTATTTACTTTGATTTGATCTGGATGTATCCTTGATTGTTATGTAGGTCTGTCCTTTCACATTCCTTGCAAAGATTGGCCTGAAATAGTTGGTAGATCAAAAGAAAGTCCCAAAGAAAATATGTTATTTCTTGTCATTCACGTATGAAGCGTCTCTCTGTTGGGTATGCTCACAGGTACAAGTACAGTCTCAGCATGTCTTTGTTCCTTAGACTCTTTAATTCTGACTTTGCTTTCTGTGCCATACTTCTTATAAATGAAGACTAAAGGCCAGAAAGTAAAACCACATTGAACATTACATTTGAAATAATTTTGCTCTGCAAGGAATGATACAAGTGCTATATTTAAAAAATCCCATTGGGTATACTGTCTCCAGTCATGAACACCAACCTTCTCAATCAGCAATAATTCAACAAGCTATTGCCCCAGAACAACCAGCAAGTCGGCAAACAGCACCTATCACCCTGAGCCAAATGAGCTGCTGCCTTGACTTGAGGTCATTGTTTAAAATTACCCAGAGATTAGAGCATCTTGTGGGCAGCCCTACACACGTTGTCAAGTGATCTCTCTGTCTCTCTCTAAGTAAGAGGTCATTGGTTTCCTCCAGAGTGGTTGTCTGGAAGGATGAACGGAGGGTGTTAGGGCTTAGCACACATTGTCTTTAAGTCTCATTGACTGCACATAGGACATAAAACTGACATGGGAACATCAGCAGAGCATGGCGTGTTTAATCTTCTTCATCAACACCCTGAACTGATGACTGTGGTAAAGGGATAGTTGTTCCAAACCTTTGGCTTTCTTTGGAGCAAATTGAATTCCATTGTGGAGAAACAGACATTTCTAAAAAATGTCTTCATTAATTGATGTTGATTTACTTCAGTGACATTTTTTTTTGCAGGTCATACACAAAAAGTGTGATTTTAATCATGTTCACTGGTTTCACATAAAGCAATAAACACACATATAATTTGTTTTCACATCATCAAATTAAGTTATTTTTTAAGTAGGCTACTCTTCAAGTGATTTTGTATGTTTAGCTGACAGGATTTAATTCATTAAATTTTAGATATACGTATATCACCAAATTAAGATGTTACTAGCTAGCAAACAAACTGTTAGTGAACAATAGCAGATATTAGCATACTTAATGCTATGTCTACTCCTTAAAGGGACAGTTCACCCAATTAAACATGGGTGTACCATTTACACCATGAATTTATTTCTCCAGCTGAAACACAAGAAGATATTTTGAAGAATTTTTTGTGATCAAACAGTTGTTGGTCCCCACTGACTTCTATAGTTACGGAAAACAATAGAAGTCAATGGGGACCAACAGCTGTAGTTACCCACATTTTTCAAAATATCTTAATTTGTGTTCAGCTGAAGAAAGAAATTCATACCGGCTTGGAACAACTAGTGGGTGAGTAAATGCTGACAGTTTTCATTTTCAAATGGATTTTAAAGTGTCCCTTTAAGTAACAAAATAAAAAACATTATTGTACCTTCCTCAGACTAAACAAAAGCTCCACTCTTCACCACAAATGAACATGATGTAATTAAAATAAATCCCAACATAACTGAACAATAAACACTACCATGTCTCCCCCTTTTCTCAACAAAAACACAAAAAAATACTTAATTTCAATATATATACACACTGCTCAGCGTAAATGAGTACACCCCCTTTGAAAAGTAACATTTTAAACAATATCTCAATGAACACAAAAACATTTTCCAAAATGTTGACAAGACTAAGTTTTATATAACATCTCTTTAACTTATAACATGAAAGTAGGGTTAATAATATAACTTAGAGAACAAAATTTTCAGTTTTACTCAAATTAGGGTGATGCAAAAATGAGTACACCCCACTGAAAGTCTCTGGAGCAAAGCTAAATTTTAGACTACAAATGTCTAATTTAACAAGAATTCAACCACAGGTGAGTCTAATTATTCATTACACAGGTGACAGTTGACTATAAAAGGGTGTTACTTAAAGAAAACCCCTTCCCATTTCATGCTGTCAGCAATGGCACCACATGGAAGAGGAATGTCACAAGACCTGAGAAAGAAAATAATTTCTTTACACAAGAAAGGTGAAGGCTACAAGAAGATCAGAAAAGCTTTACTTATCAGTCAGAATACTGTAGCAAAAGTGGTACAAACATTTAAAAAAGATGGAACTGCAACCATCTCACAGAGACGTCCAGGTCGTCCACGGAAGTTAACACCTTGTCAGGAGCGTCTTCTGATGAGAAGGGTTGAAGAAAATTGACATGTAACTTCACTGCAGTTATCTAAAGAAGTAGAAAGCCAAACTGGGGTGACTATTTCCCGTGACACAATACGGCGTACACTGCAGAGGAATGGCATGCATGGGTGCCGTCCACGAAAGAAGCCTCTCCTAAAGCCCAGGCACAAAAAACCCCGCCTAGAGTTTGCCAGGGCCCATGCTGACAAAGATGAAGACTACTGGGACTCTATACTCTGGAGTGATGAGACCAAGATAAATGTTTTTGGAACTGATGGCTTCAAAACTGTATGGCGTCGCAAAGGTGAGGAATACAAAGAAAAAGGTATGGTGCCTACAGTGAAACATGGTGGTGGCAGTGTCCTTATGTGGGGCTGCATGAGTGCTGCTGGTGTCGGGGAGCTGCATTTCATTGATGGCATCATGAATTCACAAATGTACTGCTCTATACTGAAAGAGAAGATGCTACCATCACTCCGTGCCCTTGGTCGTCATGCACTTTTCCAACATGACAATGATCCTAAACACACATCTAAGGCCACTGTTGGATTTCTGAAGAAGAACAGGGTGAAAGCGATTCAGTGGCCATGTATGGTCCTCCTGATCTGAACCCAATCGAACACCTATGGGGAATTCTGAAGAGACAAGTTGAGCATCACTCTCCATCCAGCATCCAATCTCTAAAAGAGGTCATTCTTGAAGAATGGAAAAAGATAGATCTGGCAAAATGTCGCCAACTTGTTCATTCCATGCCTAGAAGACTTGGTGCTGTCATTAAAAATCATGGAGGCCATACAAAGTACTAGATTTAGTAGTTTTTGTTGTGGGGTGTACTCATTTTTGCATCACCCTAATTTGAGTAAAACTGAAAAATGTGTAATCTAAGTTATATTATTAACCTTACTTTCATGTTATAAGTTAAACAGATGTTATATTAAACTTAGTCTTGTCAACATTTTGGAAAAATTGTTTGTGTTCATTGAGATATTGTTTAAAATTGTACTTTTCAAAGGGGGTGTACTCATTTACGCTGAGCACTGTATATATATTTTTACTGTCCACATTAAGTTACATACATAGCCTTCTGAAAACTTTGGTTTCGGTCAACATCAAAAATCATTTTTGAGTACTAGATTACTTCACATTCACCATACACAAGTTAATTTAAAGCAAATCAATAATTATGATGTGTACATCGCAAATGAGACTAGTAAATCCTTTTTTTCTTTTCTTCTTTTTTCTCTCTCTTTGGTCTAGTTCCTCGACTGGTTGTGTTTATATAAATCTCACATCAAGGTTTATATGAATCATTCATAAATCAGCCAAATTGGCATGGTTATCGCTTATTGCTTATTTTAAAATGGCCAGATATAAGCAAGTTAATTGGTTTGCCAGTAGTAGAAATCAATTCATGCATTCAGCACAACTCCTTAATGCTATAATTGCAACGACAAGAGGATGAGTACATTAAGGAATTTTAATTTTGGGGTCAATTATCACTTTAAGATCTTTTCAATATGACATGTACCCAATTTGTAGTGCTACACTGTGTGATTTGGCTTGTTAGGAGGCATATTTCTGGATATTCTCAAGTAGTTTGGTTTTGATAACCAGGAGACAATCAGCGCTCAAACCTACCTGAGCCTCTTTCTCTGGGTGTATTGGTAATTGTGAGACCTACCAGGTTAAAAATAACATGGCTGTCATTGTCGAACCCAAAGGAGGAAATCCTGTCTTCCTTAGACTAGAAAATCACAAACTGAATGGTGTTTGTGTGTGCAGTGATGACCAAAAAGATGGGCTGATGGAGAGAGATTGCATAATTAACAGAGAAAAATAGTTGAAAGACATGTTGAGAGAGAATGTTGGCAATGGAGACCAAGAGATTGGAGAAAGGGGGCAGGGAGGAAGAGAGGAAGCATTTGGGGGAGGGGGTTGTTACCGAACTCATTCATAAAAACAGCACTCTAGAGGAGGGTCAGTGGTAGAGAAGGTCAAAGGATGGAGCTGCGGATGGTTTCAGGAAGCTTTGGCGGGGGTTGGGAGGCTCTTTTGCATGATTCCATTCACAGTGACCCACCCCCCTCTGAGAGATGGGTGTCAGTTAAACCTAACATTGTGTGAGAGCCGAAGTGCAGACAGCTGCAGGACATCTCACCTGGTGTAGCTAGCAATGTTGGGGAAGCTACTTTTGATCAGCCTCTTAACAAATAACAGATTAAAGACAGTCAAGCTTTTTCAACATGGGCTCATTGGAAAAATGTGCCTCTAACTATATTTTTTTGCAAAATTCCAAATATATACCTGCACAATTCACTGCAAATTAATTATATTGGCAATAAAACACCAAAACCGCTATTCCTTATTTATACACATTATAATTAGGAGGCAGATTATTGATTAGTGAAGACTTTTTTAGTTCCTAGAACGATACTATGTTATGACCTCTAAACACTTACCATAGTACATGATTTATAAACTAATAGATTTTGAGGTTTGCATGGCATAATTGGCTCTTTATGGGTTTTCTGGCATGGTAAACTTGCTCGGTAGCACACCCGGTATAGTATTTAACTTGTGATATGGATGCCGTGCACATAGTGAGAATCATGTGAAACACGCAACGTCACAATGAAAGAGTTTAAAAACTTGTCGAAACGAGCTAAAATAGCATGGTTGCTTTAGCAAATGCATTTTAATCTCATGATGTGTGGAATTTATTACAGACCATTAAGTTTAATGTGTAAAAGACAAAAAACATTTGCCCAAGGAATTTCCTGATGAGAAGATAAAAAATCTTATTACAAGGGCTGCTTTTAAGGTAGCAGACCAACACCACCACCAAAGCATAATGTTCTCTGAATACCATGGCTGGAATTAATCTGGTATGTGATCTCACAAATACACCAACTAGCTCCATTTTTTGTCTCCAAGTGGTTGTTTGTTAGGAGTATAAGCAAAAGGTAGATCCTTTCTTAAGCCCCATTTCCATGCGCCAGAGCAAGTATCTCAGGAATGTCAGCTTCCCCCACCTTTTCCCATTGCAGACCCTCAGCACTGATGGCCGGGTGAGATTTAACCAGATGGCGTTATTTTGGAGAAGCTCATCTGCCATCCCATTCATGTCAATAGCCGCACTTTCAAACCATTTATTTTTCTCTTGTTTTCATTTTTTAAGAAACAGTGCAAGTACAAATGTCATGAGATCCGGATTTACCTCTTATTGTGACAGCATAGATGTGTATCCTTCACTGCGTGTGATATCTTGCAATCTTTTCCCAGTAGACTGCTTGCGCTTTCAGTTTCAGATGCAGCCATTGATGGATACAAATCTTCAAAGTTAATTGGTAGAGAGCCCAGATGAGAGAGCCATTTCGATCTGAGTGAAAAGTGAAGAGGCGGTTGTGAAGACGATGTAGCAACAGAACCGGGGGCAGGGAAGATGCCATTTTACCAGTTCTTTCAGAATTGAATCTCAGAGATTACTCTTAATTAAATGCATTTTTGTGGAGAAGGCATGCACAAAGTGAGGATTTGGCTAAAATATGCAGTATATTTATTTATTTAGTCATTTAGCAGATGCTTTTATCCAAATATCCAAATTATAGAAGCAAACAAAACCAACAAAAGAGCAACAACATGCAAGTTTCTTTGTTCTATATTCTATATACTCGTTTTCAAAAAAAAAAAGCAAGTCCTGGTTAGCCTAACACAGTACACGTAGGAAGGTTTTTTTTTTTTTTTTTTTTTTTTAAGAAAACGAGTATATAGAATATAGACAAAAGAGACTTAGTGTTAGTTTTACAAGAAAAGCTAGCAGTTAGAGAATAAATGATAGAGGGTAAAATGTGTCTGTGTTTTTTAAATAAAAAATAAGACAGATTAGATAAAATAAAATTAGAAAAGAGAGTGCTAGAGTTAGAGGGTCAAATAAAGATGGAAGATATGTGTTTTTAGCCATTTCTTGAAGATGGGTAAGGATTCAGCTGCTCGGATTGAGTTAGGCAGTTAATGAAAAAGTCAGTGAAAGTGATTTTGTGCCTCTTTGGGATGGTACAGTAATGCGTCCTTCACTTGCAGAACCCAAGCTTCTGTTCAGTATATAACAGAGCACATTGCACTATACTCTATCTCACAATGCATCAAGCTAAGACTTGATCTTCCATCAACAGTGTGACGAATCTGAAGTAATTACTGTAGTGATTTAATTTTTTTTATTATTTGAATAAACTGACAAAAAGTTTAAAGACTTTTTTTAAAAACATAATGAAATATATATAAAAATGCAAAATAACCTAAAAAAAATATTATTATTATTATTTATTTGTTTGCTTAATTTTATTGAGATGGCACTCAAATACAACATGTGACCACAATTCAAGTACTGTTTTAGATTGTTGTAGAGGCATAAGTAGATGTGTATATATATTAAAATTGTATATACAAATGTATTCTAATCATTAACATAATGATTGTAGAGCAGCTTTGAAACAATGTGTTTGTGAAAAATTTGATGAATATATTGTTAGCATATGTAATGTATATTTTAAAATTCGTATTACATATTTATTTACAATATATTTGTCAGATTTTGTATTGCTCTTCACAAAACCAATTGTTTCAAACCTGCTTTAGAAAATTCACGATGTTAACGTTTATAATAATACAATGGTACAAGATATATAATACAAAAAAATTACACACACAACTAAAAAAGACATTTACCAACTGCCTATTTGCATGACTATAAATGTCCATATAAATATTAAAAACTATGCATTTCTAATGACAAGAGAAATGGCTGATAGTCATGAAAACATTTATATTCATGCAAGTGTTTGTTTATGCATCACAGCATAAATATGATCTAAATGTCTAAAGCACACCATTTGTACCCTATATCTCTGCAGAGCAAACTTCATATGGGGGGCTTCTGCAGTCTGAAAGAAGGAGAAGCTGTGGAGTTCACCTTCAAAAGGTCCTCTGGGTCTGGAGTCCTTACGGGTGATGGGGCCAGGCGGGGTGCCATGCATAGGTAGCGAGAAGAAACCCAAGGGTGCCCAAAAACGCCATTCAAAAGGAGATCGGTGAGTGCTGTTCAGAACTACAACATTCTGTGCTCTTACTCTATTGATGAATGCTACATGAAGTTTAGAGTTCATCATCTGATTAACTTGCCCTGCTTTCCAGTTTTCATAATATCCATCCTAAATATGTGAGATTAGAATAGTGTATCTCAAAGCATATTATTTTGAAAAGAGTTTGCCAAAAATCCTCGGATTATCTACTATTTCAGGTTGATTTTCGAAGTGTGGATTTGTGAACACTGCACACTCATGGGCATAAATTTAATTTAACAGTAGGGGGGGGCAATAAATATAAAATTTCTCATGAGCAATTTTTGAAGGGGACACAAATAATACAGTCAAATTGTACTTATAAAGATATGTCCCCACAGTGAAAAACTTTGCTTCTATCATTATTATTGTAGCACGGAGACTGCGTCATTATGGTTATTTTCAAAGTTTTTCTCAGGTTCAATGACAAAGCAGATCAGCACATTTCAAACAGCCACAAACCAAGGATAAGAAATAATAAAATCCCTTTTATTTCATCCATGCTGACGATTGTAATGATGCCAGGTTGTTTACCTCAGCTTAGAGCGCTCTGCTCGTGCTGCTTCTCAGAATGTTTGGTCGCTATAGCAACCAGTTGTAGTGGAAAACTGTAGGTCCGAAACAGAGCAGAACCGAACTGAACCGAACCGAGCTGGTACCAGTCAGTGGAAAACCCCCATAAGTTGCAGTGCACTATGCAACAAGCTATTGTAAACAAGCTAACATTAACTAGATAAGTAATATTTTAATCGCTAATATAGCAGATTCATGGAAAATTACATCGGTAACGTTAATCAGCATTTTTGCCGCAACTAATTTATGAATGAGTCTGCTGCATCAACTACATTAAAGAGAATTGCTTTATTTAAAGTGAATAAAGTACCCTACTTACTGGAGTTCAACATTAACTGAGCCGCAGCCACACACCTGACTCGTGTGTGGAGTAGGTGAGATGAACTGGGAAAGCAGGCAGTGGGCCAAACCACTGTGAGGAAGGGGAGGGGGAACTCAACTGTTTCTAAAAGCATTTTTTGTGTTTTTTTTTTTTTTTCTACTTACACAATTATTTTAGGTATACATAATATATTTTTCACAATAGAGAGTGCGATTTTTTTAAATATTTTTTTTGGGGGGGACAACCCTCGGATGGGGGGGGGACATGTCACCTCCGTCCCCCCCGGGATTTACGCCCATGAGTGCAGTGTCCCGTGAGAGTAACTCTTCCGCTGAGTTAACACTGATGTGAATGTAGTATGTGATGTTGTACAGTATATTGATACGGCGGCACCAGAACTGCAGCTGATAGAATGTGTATAGCATGATACTAAGATATTTCTTCAAAAGCAAATCATGGAGACATTTTTATCGTCCATGATTAAAAACCGTCATTTCGAACACCCCTACCCTCGGCAGAAATCACAGACTGGGGGCACTGGACCGTAAGGGCACTTTACCTTCGGACCACAGAGGGCTCAAGCCCTTATTTTTTGCATAATGATGCATTTAAAAGTTAATGGCAAAGCAGATTTTTATAAAAGTTCACGTTGTTGTTGCAGATGAAAAATAACACGGATAACATTAAATACTTTTATTAAATGTTGATTATTAGTATCTCAAACCCCTTTATCTAAACCTCTCTACTTAACCATTGGTCACGCTGCTCACATCCATCATGTTTGTAGTGTTTTTTTAAAGACTTGTTTGTGTTTGTAGATCTGAACCAAATCCTTAGCCAAATCGCAATGGATTGTGGGCAATATTAGCCATTCAAGTGTGCTTTCACTTTTCGCAGTCACAAAAGTACACTATTTGCATGTGCTTTAAAGCCTTATTGGTTAAACGTTTCATTCACGCGCTGGTCTGTCGTGCGCTTTTCTGAATACACCCGAAGCGTGCACACTAAAAAGCCTGTCAAACAGCACCTGATTACTGAACTAAGTTATGTTTTGTGCTAATACTGTCAAA
The DNA here is from genome assembly GCA_027422405.1 of Ptychobarbus kaznakovi. Taxonomy (NCBI): domain Eukaryota; kingdom Metazoa; phylum Chordata; class Actinopteri; order Cypriniformes; family Cyprinidae; genus Ptychobarbus; species Ptychobarbus kaznakovi. The sequence goes on from JAPDDN010000279.1 coordinate 33,787, forward strand.
ACACACAAGGTTTACAAATAGAGTCAGTTGGTTATGTCTAAAATGAAAGCAAACAGATGAGAGAAATGGATGTGTGCCTGTATATTAGATGCGTTCATGTCTTAAAGGGAAAGTACTAAACATGCAGCCGGCTGTCATTAAAGGGATAGTTCACCCTAAAAAAAGATTTCTGTCATTATTTACTCACTCTCATGTTGTACCAAACCTGTATTAACGTCTTTCTTGTGCTGAACACAAAAGAAGACATTTTGAAGAATCTGGGTAACCAAACATTTTCTGGTCCACATTGAATTTGATAGTATGACATACATCCTTTTGTAAGTCGCTGTGGACCAGCAACTGTTTGGTTTTCCACCTTCTTCAAAATAGCATTTATGTTTAGCAGAAAAAGGAAACTCATTCAGGTTTAAAATAACTTTTGAGTGAGTAAATGATGATATAAAATGTTTTATTCTTGGGTGAATTATACCTTTAATGTTAATAAAACAACAAACACAAAGAGAACAATCGCTCACTACTCTTGACTGGAAAACTTTAACTTTAACTTTAATACAGTTGCTTTAATAGGAATCTATATCGTGTTTTATTTTTATATTTTATTGAATGCTCCTGCTAAACACAAATATTGTAACCTACCTGACAAGGAAACACTGTTTATTTTACTTATATATTATGTGTATTTGTAATGTGTATCTTTGCTCTATTTTTTTATAACAAATATAAAATAATGACAAATATTTAGATCTTCACCCACTTTGGCCTAAATATCCGCAACACTTTTTTATATTTTGTTACCTTGAAAGACTTTGTCTTAATAATAGGGAAATTAGTTTGGTTGTAATGCTAGCAAAACTTGGAAAATAGAAAAAAAACAACATGACAAAGAATCGTGATAAAATTGAGAATTGTTATATATATATATATATATATATATATATATATATATATATATAAAAAATATTGATATGATATTTTGCCATATCCAAGGGGTACGAATCCCATCACCCAGCCCAATCCACACCCCACCCTCCCCCACTGTGGATTGTGCCCTTGTAACACCATTTATCCCCTGCCCCTCCGGAGGTCTGTGCATGCCACTGATAGAGAGTTAAATTAATTGAAATGAGAAGGGTACATATAATAATTACGTGACAGTGCACTCCGTTAAAGACATGATTGTATGGCATGGTATGTCTAAAAGCTTGCTAACACTTTTACACACACACACACACACACACACACACACACACACACACACACACACACACACACACACACACACACACACACACACACACACACACACACACACACACACACACACACACACACACACACACACACACACACACACACACACACACACACACACAGTTGTGTTTCCATGTTTTATGGGGACTCTCCATAGGCGTAATGGTTTTTCTACTGTACAAACCATATTTTCTATCGCCCTACACCAACCCTACACCTAAACCTAGCCCTCACAGGAGACTTTCTGCATTTTTAGACTTTTAAAAAACTTAATTCTGTATGATTTATAAGCTTGTTTCCTCATGGGGACCTAAAAATGTCCCCATAAAATCAAAATTTACTGGTATTACTATCCTTGTGGGGACATTTGGTCCCCATAACGTGATGAATACCAGGTACACACACACACACACACACACACACACACACACACACACACACACACACACATTAATATAGCCATTATTTTCAAGAAAGATAAGTACATTTCCCTCAGTTCTATTTTTTTTTTCTTTTCTGAATTCATTTCTTTAAGATGATAGGGTGAAATATAAGATCAATAGATTGAACTAAACTACCCTCGCATTTACTTCCTATACTGAGATATTGCCATTCTATATAAATGTTTGAGATGTTGCTTCTGGATTGTTCAACACAATATATCTTTATTTCTGACCAAACGAAGAGCACTTCCTTCCCCCACCCTGTGCATTGACCTGCTGGATCAATAGGTTGTTTAGAATCTCATAGCTCAGAATTTAGGCTCACAGAGAGTCACCCGCCCCCAACAGCACAGCCGCAGGTTATCGATAAGCACCGTCCTCCCACAATCCTCAGCTGCATCTAATCACTGGTTGGGTGATTGTGTATCTGGATTCAAGCGAGCGCAGCTTTCACAACTGTGCATGAATGACAGTGATGGTTTTTTTGATGCATTTTTGTAATAAAATTCTGTGAGAGACAACAAATTCAACATGTGCTTGCAACAAACAAAATAACATGTACTTTCTCCTGCTGTTTATCAATGATATTCCATCTCTCTGGTTCCTGATGGAGGATCAGATCCTGTCCATTTAATTAATAGCAGATGTAGGTGTCTGAGAAAGGTCAGAGGTGAAAGCTGCCATTGCAACCCTAAGGTGTGATGTATGTCAGCAGGGTGGGGGTGGTAGGAGAGAGCAGGGATCAAAGTGCAAAGGTCAGGCTGCGTATTGAAACAAGAGCCACAGAGATGCCACACCTCCTTCCTCTGGCCGATCAATAACTCCACTCACAAGAGAGCTGATGGGCTTAAATACACAGGAAGCTTTCATTTAAATAAATCGCTAACCCCAAATGGTATTTTTTTTAAATATTTTTAAGTTACACTGACGCATTATTCTGAACTCCTCTTAGTACATGGTGCATATGAAGTAGACTCTAATATAATATTTTTATAATTAAATTTGTATAAGTGATAGTGCCACTAATAATATATAATTTATTAATTATTAATAATAATTATAATAATATTGTGTTGTGACTAATAATGCCACTTAGCTGTTATAAATTCACTTTAAATCACAGCTTCTTGGAGCTTTTTGCTAAAATTATGATGATGGGGATGCATGTAGTAGGAGAAGTAGTATTAATAAAAATAATAATGATAATAATATTTCTACATACAGGTTCTGAATGCTATTATTAATGTATTTAAGTAAATTGTAAATAAGGTGTAAATGTTATACTAAACTCAAATTTCTATTTCATAACACCAATATATATAAATGCCAGTAGTAATAGTAATAACAGAAAAACAACATACAACCACCCCTATATTAAATATTATTATTATTATTATTATTATTATTATTATTATTATTATTATTGTTTGTTATTATTATTATATTTTACAGCTTCAGAATACTTGGAAATTTGCACAAATCGTTGCAAATAATGTAATATTTGTAAATCAATTGTGAATGGTATCATACTAAACAGAAATTGGTTTACTTAATTAATTATAATTTGTTGCTACTTGTAAACAATTTGTTAATAACTTATCAGCTCAATCACATTCATCTACATTAATCAGTGTTCAATCACCTTTGTTTTTTTTGTTGTAAATTTGCAGTATCATAAGAGTGAATACATTTTTTTTTATATTTGTTTGTTTTGGAAATTTGTTCTGGATTCTATAGTGCTGTAGATGTACATAAAACTGTCATTCATTCATTATATAAACAAATCAGGATAATAACAATTGCATGTAAAAGAGAGCGCTGCCGCGGCTGCCACAGAAGAGGTCAGTCCACTCACCCTTTCTGTCGCGGATGTAACCCGATCCTTCAAACGGGTGAACATCCGTAAAGCCGTAGGCCCAGATGGGATACCAGGCCGTGTGCTCAAAGCATGCGCTTTCCAGCTAGCCGGGGTTTTTACAGATATTTTCAATCTGTCCCTCTCTCTGTCTGTGGTTCCCTCATGCTTCAAAAAATCCATCATTGTGCCCATACCAAAGAAAAACAAAATCACATGCTTGAATGACTGGAGGCCCGTTGCTCTGACCCCCATCTTCAGCAAGTGTTTTGAGAAGCTGGTCAGAGACTACATCTGCTCTGTGCTGCCTGCTTCACTGACCCACTACAATTTGCATACCGCAGTAACCGTTCCACAGACGATGCTATTGCCTTCACCCTGCACACTGCTCTCTCCCACCTGGAAAATAAAAACACCTATGTGAATGCTGTTCGTGGATTATAGTTCAGCATTTAACACTATAGTGCCTGCCACACTGGTTGCGAAGCTCCAGACTCTAGGACTGAACAGATCTCTGTGCAGCTGGATCCTGGACTTCCTGACAGGCAGAAGTCAGGTGGTCAGAATGGGCAACAACACATCATCCCCCTGATCCTCAACACTGGTGCACCGCAGGTTGCGTCCTCAGCCCACTCCTGTACTCCCTGTACACACACGACTGTACAGCTACACACAGCTCCAATGTCATTGTCAAATTTGCTGATGACACAACGGTGATAGGCCTGGTCATCGACAACGATGAGACGGCCTACAGAGAGGAGGTGAGTACCCTGACTAAATGGTGTCAGGAGAACCACCTCTCACTCAACATCGACAAGACCAAGGAGCTGGTGGTGGATTACAGGAGACAGAGCAGAGAACACACACCCATCACCATCGACAAGACACCTGTGGAGCGGGTGAGCAGCTTTAAGTTCCTCGGCGTTCACATCACTGAGGATCTCACATGGTTTGCTCACACAGATGCAGTGCTGAAGAAGGCACATCAGCGTCTCTTCTTCCTGAGACGGCTGAGGAAGTTTGGAACGAGCCCCAGAATCCTCAGGTCCTTCTACACCTGCACTGTGGAGAGCATCCTGACCGGCTGTATCACCGCCTGGTTTGGAAACAGCACCGCTGGCAACCGCAGGGCTCTGCAAAGGGTCGTGCGAACTGCCCGCCACATTGTTGGAGTGAGCTTCCCTCCCTCCAGGATATCTACACCAGGCGTGTACAAGGAAAGCCCGGAGGATTATCAAAGACTCCAGCCACCCGTCCCACAGACTACTCTCTCTGCTGCCCTCAGGGCGACGTTTCCGCAGCATCCGATCCCGCACTAGCCGACTGAGGGACAGCTTTTTCCCTCAGGCTATCAGGCTAATGAACAGTCACAAATAACTCACCTACATCACACTCCCACTCACACAACATGCCATGCACTGCACTTTAACACCGTTCAACTGACTACACGCACACACTGCACTAATCACAACCTATCCGCTATCACTGGACACCATACAATGCACATCCACGACACTGCATATGCATAATCTGTTGCACCTTTGCACATCTATCTGCTGCTCACCAACCAATCTGCTGTTAATTTATAATCTGTTGCACCTCACATTATTACTATGCATAGACTACATTATGTATAAGATACTGTACATAATGCAGATGTGCCCATACGGTGTATAATGTGTCGTTGATAATTAAGTATGTCTTTATAGTACACTATGTGTACTGAGTATATGTATGTGTATTTTGCACATTGTCTTCTGTAGTCTGCAAATATGTACTGTCCATATGTAAATTGCTGTTGTTTTTTTGCACTGTCTGTCCATATGTAAATTGCTGTTGTTGTTTTTTTGCACTGTCTGGAGCACTGTAAATGCTCCAGCAGTTTTTTGCACTGTCTGTCCATATGTAAATTGTCTGTTGTTTTTTTGCACTGTCTGTCCATAGGTAAATTGTCTGTTGTTTTTCTGCACTGTCTGGAGCATGCTCATAAGAATTTCACTCACCAAGGCACTTGTGCTGTGGTGATGTGACAATAAAAGTGATTTGATTTGATTTGATTTAAAATCATATCTCTGTGACCCTTACTATCTGGATTGTGCGCCCTCTAGCGGTCTTTCCTGCTAAGTTTTGCTTTTTGTTGCACTATTTACAGATGCTTCAACTGTGGAGGGCCGAATCATCACGCCAAAGAATGCCAACTGCCACCTCAGCCAAAAAAGTGCCAATTTTTGCCAAAGTATCGGCCACATGGTGGCCAACTGTCCAATCAAAGCACAGCAGTTGTCACCGGGATCTCAGGGAAAATCAACAGCCTCCACCATAGGAGAAGAGGAAGACACGAGTCACACCCCTTTCCCTCCAGACAGCTCTGATTAGTTGGGGAAGGTTGTCAGGGAAACATTAGCACCAATCAAAACGTTACAATGGAAAGCTGCTTTTGGAACTAACTCAGGTTTTTATTTTTCAAAAAGCAGAAATGAATGTCGTCACTCACTTTTGTACTTTAGTCAGGAAATGTGAACCAGATTAAACAAACATTGACTTTTATACTTAGAAAAATATGATCACTATCATATCCATCTTTATTGTTGACAGTAATCTTGGTAAAATGTCTTCACCTCAGCTTTGCAATCTGTGTATTCACACAAATGATTTGGGAAGCAAGTCAAAAGTTCAGTAATAATATTTTGCTTAAAATAAAGCCTATTTTAGGACTATTAAGGTTTTATTATTTTTCATGACAATTAAGCACATTTTCTTCCCGGAATCTCAGTGAATTTGTTTTTTTTTAATATCACAATACACATATAGCTTGAATCATAATCCTTTTTATATTTTTTATTTTGGGGTAAGATATTGTAGTGCATAATTGTGCTTGGCAGGTTTTGTGAGATCTGCCCCGTGTGAAGTCAGTGTGTGAGAAAGACTTATTTTCTGCCTTAGCTTGAAAAGTGTCTTAGATTTGTACTGGAACAATCAAAATGCATCATGTTTACATGTTGCAATAAGCCTGGATATTGATGATACTGGTGTAATGCATCTCTAATGCAAAATCAGAGCTGTCAATCACCTGTACACTGGAGAAATCATACTGACTTAACTTTTTATTTTCTTACTGATGTTGTCGGAGACTTCTTCTGATTGTGGTTTACACGGTCCAAGTGAATGTTAAAATGTGTTTGTGCATATCTTACGTCAGCCTCTCTATATCATCAGTGGAAATATTTTGACTGCACTGTCATTAGTTAGTGAAATAAGAAAGACACAGTGGCTTTCTTAGATTATTTAATGCTGTGCAATTGTAAGGGTTGCTCTCATTTAAAGATCTGGGAAATTCTAGGCAAAGTCAAGAAATCCACCATATTCCCAACTGGTACAAACTGGGGCCAATACAATAGCACATGTTTTTATGATAATCTTTTATATCTTTCCTTATGTAAACGTCATATGAGACATTAATGAGGTATCAGGTTTGTTGAAGCTTATTCCAAGAGGAGATCCTGACTAACTTGATCTCACTTTATTGTAAATAACAATTGTAAACTTTTTTTTTGACCACTGTTATTTATTTGTAGCCACACAAACTGACCTTAAACTCTGTGATGTTGCAATGGACCCAGTTTTCTCTCAGTCACAACAAGAGCTGAATCCTTTGATAATTAGTTAATCGGTTAATAATGTTTTTTATCTGTAGTAGGGAATTTATTGACAGCTGGTGACTAGGATTCACAGTGTTTAAACTACTGTATGCTGAAAATTATTTTGATGCACAATTTTTTTTATTTATGGCATATTTATGACCTAAAACAGTGATTTCAAAGTATGTTTTGTATGATTTATCCCCATGACTGCATGAAGTTCAGGTTTGTTCTTGTTTTGATGGGGAGCAACTGCGCTTTCAGGCTTGATCGCCAGCATGTATATAAAATAATGCATGTGAACTTGCAAATTATATTTTTATGAATATATATCACTAATCATGGCACTTGAAAGTGAAAGTGTTCAGATACAATGTTTTAAAATAAGTTTGAGAATAGTATTTTACGTTTTGTTTTTTATTCTTAGACATGTGAAATTACAGAAGAAAGCCTCGATAGAAATGCACAAACATTCACTCTTATCTTATATTGTGAAGAATAACGTAAATGGCATTAAGAAATTCGAAATGTCCAGTAGTGGTTTTTGCACCCCTGAAAATTAATGTCTGTCGTTTAGGATTTTTCATCGTAAACAGTTGGCAAATATTGCTGAATTGTTTCGTCATGTTTAGCTGCTTACATCTTACCTGAGAAAAATAAATAAATTAGGATTTTTGACTCAAATGGGCCATGCGGGCCATTTGTCTGGTCCGAGGGAGGAATATAGTCTACGTACAATGATTCATTCTTCAAATATGGACCGGCGGCCCACATTGTACAGCGGCCCACCGGAAAAACTCCCAGTGCTCCAGATGGCCAGTCCAGTACCGCATTCTACTAACTATAAGTAACTTTGTAACTACTCACTAAAAATAGTTGGGTTAACCCCTTAACTGTCACCGTCCCGTATACGGGACGCCTAACTTTACTTCAATATATTACCATTAAATCTTAATCTAATCATGACAAACTATATATCGTTGGAAAGGTCCAAGACTCCTAAATAGATTTTTTTCCACTGTTTGTTATAAAAAATTATCTAGGAGCAGTAATAGATTAATTTATGACAAGAGCGCACCTCAAAACATATACACCATAACAGGAGCTCTGATCTTTGACACAAAAATTCTATTCGTTTCCTTTTTTTCCTATCACATGTTTTAGTAATCATCATATATTATATATCATTTGAAAGCTTATAATCTCAAAATTCATCCTGTGAAAACCGTTTTGAAATCGGACATTGCGTTACCATAGAAATGGTACTTTAAAATCTTTTAGCGGGCTCCTCCCCTTTAGTGGGAGGTGTCATATTCCAAATGTTTTACGGTCTTATAGAATCACAACTTTTTATAATCTTGACAAAATACATATTATTGGAAAGGTCTGAGTCTCAAGATTCCATATTTGGTGGTCATTTTGTGATAAGAGTAATAGTGGGAGAGAAATTGATACATTTGTGACAGAAAAGTGCATAAAAAAAATTAAATGGGGTTTGAATGGCACCCGGTGGCTGTTTGTGGTATAACGCCTAAACAAAATTGCATAGTAACCTCAATTTTTTATATATCAACTTCAAATTTGAAACACAACATATTTAGATATATGGCTTTAATTGTATGCCAAATTTGGATTAAAACATATTTTGTAAAATATTTAATATAATATAAAATAATAATTGTACATTACATTTTATTTACAGTAAATTTAAACTTGCATAACTTTTTTTTACTTTCATTTTTTGAAATGATTTCACTTCTGCAATAATCTGCTGATTGTCTTCTTTAAAAAGAGACCAACCTTAGGTCTGTATTCAAAAGCATTCATGAATTATAACAATTTAACTTTAAATAGTGCACTTTCAAGTTTTTCAAAAAGGGGGGGTGACAGTTAAGGGGTTAAAATGACCTAATAGATAGCCCAATGGTGGGTTACTATATAGCACCTACCTAATGTTGGGTTATTTTAACCCAATGGATTGGGTAATAAGTTTCACCCAATGCATTGGGTTATAAAATAACTAATTTGTTGGGTTATTTGGCCAAAATGTTTTAAAATGCTTTAACCATGCTGTTATTATTATTATTATTATTATTATCATGAGCATCATCCTAATCATCATCATTATATTATTATTGCTATATAAATAAATAATAATGTACAGCATACAGATATATGGAAAGTGCTTTATTTCTATTACATCTAAAGTTGCAAATACTTCTATTAAATTAAATGACTGGTTTAAATTGTGTTATTAGTTATTTATTTATCACATTAGGTTATATGCAATTGTTTCAGTTTACAAGATAAATATAAATTCACAAACAAACAAACAAACAAACAAAACAAAGCTAGTAGACAATGCAATTACAGCTGCAAGAGGTTTGGGTTACTCAATGTTCAAAATGTAAAATAATTTAAAGCATGTATCAACTGCTTGTAAAAAGATGGTCTAGCTTCAGTGCCATTTCTCCCACAGCAATGAAGACTTGATTTTATCCCAGAACTGCAGGAAATGAGGGAATTGCCTTGGCTACTCCTCCTCCTCCTCATCCTCCTCCTCCTCCAAATACAGAATACATTTTTTTCCAACCTTTAAACAGCAATTTAAAATGATAAATTTGTACACATACATCGGATCAAGTAATACCCAAAAATGTATTGTCATAAATGATGCACTTTGTATGGCAATGAAGGAGGATATCTAGCAGAGTTTACTGCAACTTTAATGCAATCTCCAAGACCAAATTTAATAGAAAAAAAACAATGGATTAATCTCAAAACAAGAATGCAGGTGAGGGGGACTTTTCTAAGCCATGGTAACAGTTTTTCATTTGACTTCTTACTGTTGTAATAATGGATTAATGTCTGTTATATATCAATTTGATTAGCCGAGTGTTACAAGAGTTGTGTTTGTTTCACTGAAGAATGAAAAAAAGAAAGTGATGTGACACAGTCAAGTATGGTGACCAATACTTGGAATTCGTGTTCTGCATTTACCCATCCAAGTGCACACACACAGCAGTGAACACACACACACACACACACACACACACACACACACACACACACACACACACACACACACACACACACACACACACACACACACACACACACACACACACACACACACACACACACACACACACACACACACACACACACACACACTGTGAACACACACCTGGAACAGTGGGCAGCTATTTATGCTGCGGCACCCGGGGAGCAGTTGGGGGTTCGGTGCCTTTCTCAAAGGCACCTCAGACGTGGTATTGAAAGTGGAGAGAGCGCTGTACATTCACTTCCCCCCATCGACAATCCCTGCCGGACCGACACTCGAACTCGCAACCTTTCATTGAGTACGACTCTCTACTGTTAGGCCACGAATTCCCCACGACTTCATTGTAGACAGGTGTGGGAATTTGTCCTTGTGGGAACTCTTTCTGCATGTTACATTGTTATGCTAGTGGGTGGTAATGTGAGTGTATCAATGACATACTGAATGAAATTTAAGTTACATAAAAGCTATCACACTTGTAATGGTGCTGTTAGACTCATCAGCTATAGACCATATCAGTAGGCTGTGGTTATCTGTGGCCTCATACATGATCTAGAGTCTAATGCCAAATTCACACTACAAAGATGGCACAAAAGCACTTCTGAAAGTGGCATTTATATGCCTTTACACTACTGTTTAATGCCCCTTAGAAGGGCATACATGCATTTACAGAACAATTACAAGTGCATACTCAGATTCTGATACGGGTAAAAGCTGGAATTTGGTTTACCTTTTATGCTGCATTGCATCTATACAGATAATTTTGAGCTGGCACAAACAGCCTTAAAGGAGAAGTCCACTTCCAGAATACAAATTTCCTGATAATATACTCTCCGCCATGTCATCCAAGATGTTCATATCTTTCTTTCTTCAGTCGCAAATAAATTAAGTTTATTGAGGAAAAAAATCCAGGATTTTTCTCCATATAGTGGACTTCTATGGTGGCCAACATGTTGAAGGTCCAAATTGCAGTTTAAATGCAGCTTCAAAGGGCTCTACACAATTCCAGCTGAAAAATAAGAGTCTTATCTAGCAAAACAATGTCATTTTCAAATTTAAAATGTATCTACTTTTTAACCACAAATGCTTGTCTTACACTAGCTCTGTGATGTGCATGTGCATCTTCATGCATTACGGAATCATGTAGAAAAAAGGTCACGTTTGGTTAGTTCTTCATCTGTGTACTCCGGTTCACAGTTAGGGTAGGGCGAAAAACTCCATCTCATTTTCTCCTCTAACTTCAAAATCGTCCAACGTTTGACCTTTTTTGTAAAGGGCATTTGATTTTCTTTGCACGTTTGCTTTGTAAACACTGGGTCGGTACTCGGTACTTCCAACAACGCCATGCATGCGTGATTGTGTAATGTGTGAGGTTAAGCTAGTTTAAGATGAGCATTTGTGGTTAAAAAGTATATAAATGTTGATTGTTTTAAGAAAAGGACTGATCATTTCACTAGACAATACCCTTATTCCTTGGCTGGGGTCATGTAGAGCTCTTTGAAGCTGCACTTAAACTGTAGTTTGGACCTTCAAACCATTGGCCACCATGGGAGTGAGTAAATTATCAGGAAATGTTTCTTCTGTACGTGAACTTCTTTAACACAGCTATGTAAAGACACCTTCACAGTACTCTTGTTTGTGTGAAATTCCTCAAAGGAATAGTTCACCTGAAACTTTTGTCATTATTTACTCAACCTGAAATTGTTCCAAACCTGAATGAGTTTATGTCTTCTGTTAAACACAAAAGATTTTGTAAAATGTGTTTTTATTAATACTATGAATGTAAAACATATTTTGTGTTTAACAGAAATATGAAACTCAGAGATGTGGACTAACATGAGGATGAATAAATGATAACAATGATTTATTTTTGGGTGAAATAACCCTTTAAGTGATGTGTCGGTGTACTTGTCAGTACATAATGTAAAATTGTACAATTTGGCATGAAATACAGAGCAGGGTTTTCTCACCAGAAGAAATATCTGGAAGATACAACCAATCTCTCTGTGCCCTTTAGAGCTCAAATCTATCTATCCCTGACATGTGGGTATAATATACCTTAGTCCAGCATAATCTAAAATTAACAAAGAAAAGGAACAGTTAAGATCAAACATTAACATAAGACTACATTTCCTACTTCAGTGTTCAAAATATAATTAAAATCTCACTTGTTATTGTCTATAATTGAAAAACAGGGAAATGCATTTTTTATGGTTTTGTGGGTTTCAAATATGATTCTAATTAACTAACTGGTTTTAATACAGTACACCAAAAAATACACTATGAAAAATATTAAATATAAATCATTCCAAATAGCAAACAGATTAAAACAGCACTACATTATTACAAGGTTATGACTTCACACAAACACATTACAAAAAATAAAAGATGAGAACATGATAAATAAAACAAATATAAACTACTTAACAAATATTTTAAACAAGTTCTAGTGTACTTCATATTTTCATTTTCACAAACTGTTACTTGCAGTACATATATAATACAAACATTTTGAACTTTTCAAATGTGATTGTTTGTACTTTTTTGAATCTTTAATTACATTTACATTTAGTCATTTAGCAGATGCTTTTTCCAAATCGACTTACAATTGTAGAATATCGTGCTTTGTTACAATTTGTATTGTTAAAGGCGCTATATAAATAAAGGTGACTTGACTTGACTTGAATACATGAAGCTACTCATCTTAAAGAGGCAAACAGACAGAGGAAGTGCTCGTAATACCAAGTCTCAGGCATTGTTCAAATAAGTACAAGCTAGCAAGAGAAGGAATAAATAAAGAGAGAGACATTTTTTTTTGTTTTATTATTATTTAGGATGAAGTCAAGAAGTGTTGAAAGAGATGAGTTTTCAGTTGTTGCTTGAAGGTTGACAGTGATCCAGCATTCCGGATGGGGGTAGGAAGGTCATTCCACCAGCCAGGAGTGGTGAACGAGAATGTTCTGGAAAGTGATTTTGAGCCTCTCTGTGAAGGTACCAGGAGGCGTCGCTCACTAGCGGATCTCAGACCTCTGGAGGGGATGTAGATTGCCATTAGTGAGTGGAAGTAGGCGGGTGCTGAGCCTGTGGCTGTTCTATATGCAAGCATCAATGTTTTGAACTTGATGCGAGCTGTAACTGGTAGCCAGTGCAAGGAGATACAGAGAGGTGTAACATGGGCTCTTTTGGCTTGTTGAAGACCAGTCGTGCCGCTGCATTCGGAATCATTTGTAGCAGTTTGATTATGCTTGATGGAAGTCCAGCCAGAAGATCATTGCAGTAGTCCAGCCTAGAAATGACAAGGGCCTGGACAAGAAGTTGTGCAGCATGCTCTGTTAGAAAGAGCCTGATCTTTCTGATGTTGTGAAATGCAAAACTGCAAGATCGAACAGTCTTTGAAATGTGGTCTTTGAAGGTCAGCTGTTCATCAAAGATTACACCAAGATTTCTGACTGAGCTTGATAGGGTAGTTGAAGTAGAACCATATCTGGATGGTGAATCATGCTGTAGAGTCGGAGTGGCAGGGAAGACAAGAAGCTCCGTCCTTGCAGCCTTGTTATTTTGCATTTAAGCCTCTTTTTGAGCATAATATGTAATTACATTCTAAAAAAGGAAATAGTTGCATGTCCAATTATTTAGTTATATTTTCATTTATCCACATCAGGGTGTAACGTTTTCACTGTAAAAAAAAAAAGTTCACTCAACTTAAATTTATTAGTTATCTTTTTGCTTTGATTCAGTTAAGTTTTATTCACTTAATATTCTAAGTACTTTCAACTTAAAAAGTTTAGTTAACATACTAAAATAGTTGACCCAACTACTTATTTCAAGTAACCTGGACTTGAAAAGTTAAGTTGAAATAGGTCAACTTACATTTTTAAGTAACCTGGACTTGCAAAGTTTAGTTGACATGCGTTAACTTATATTTTCAAGTTATCTGTACTACAATTTAAGTTCATTGAACTTAATGTGGCATATTTTCTAAACTTGCAATAGCACATTCAACCAAATAAATAACACATTTTGTTCCATATAAATTACTTTATTGTCCCTTGCAAATGAACAAATGTTAAGGACAAACTCTTAAAACATGTTAAAAATCATACAGATATTCCATAAATCTGTCTAAATGACATTTCAGTTACCTAGTGTTTAAAACTATTAACACATTGAAAGTGGATTACCATGAAAAAAGGTCATGCGACTGATGCATGAAAACTAAAAACATGCAGAAACTATTTTTAACTGTAAAATACACAACAGCTAGCACATTTCTTATTAGAAATACACAACACGATTCTAAATGTTTGTAAATGCAAAATAAGATACAAATTATATAGAAATTACAGAAAATAAATTCTCACATAAATAAAATGTAAAAAAAAACATCATAAAATGACATAGCAATTGCATAATGTTTAATGGTTAAATTTTACTTTAAACAAATGCACAGAAAGTAATTTTTTCCCAGTATATTCTTTTTTTGACTCTCAAAGTGACGTAGCCACTGACTTAAAGGGATAGTTCACCCAAAAATAAAAATTCTGTCCTTAATTACTCAACCTCATGTCGTTCCAAACCCGTAAGACCTTCATGAATGCAACTGAATGGAGGCGGGCGGTGACACAGAAGAATTGTTGAATAAAGTCATTATTTTTGTTTTCTTTGCGCACAAAAATTATCATAGCTTCATAAAATTACAATTGAACCACTGATGTCACATGGACCATTTTAACTATGTCCTTACAACGTTTTTCTGGGCCTTGATCGTGGTAGTACACTTGCTGTCTATGCAGGGTCCGAAAGCTCTCGGATTTCATCCAAAATATCTTAATTTGTGCTCTTTATGTCTTATGGGTTTGGAACAACA
The DNA here is from genome assembly GCA_027422405.1 of Ptychobarbus kaznakovi. NCBI lineage: Eukaryota > Metazoa > Chordata > Actinopteri > Cypriniformes > Cyprinidae > Ptychobarbus > Ptychobarbus kaznakovi. The sequence goes on from JAPDDN010000279.1 coordinate 48,902, forward strand.
TGAGGACGAGTAATTAATGACAGAATTTTCATTTTTGGGTGAAATATCCCCTTAAGTGTAATGAATCACTAAGAATTTCAGCTAAAAATCTTGTACTGAAGAAGAAGAAAAAAAAAATCACCTACATCTTGCAAATTTTCATTTTTGAGTGAAATTTCTTTAACACAGTTTTGGCTTTGTTTGTAGTACTGTGAATGTACTGTGTGTCGTGAGATAAGTACCTTGTATCATATCATATAATGACATTGACATTTAATTATTTAGTAGATGCTTTTATCCAAAATTAATTACAAATGAGGACAATAGAAGCAATCAAACCAACAAAAGTGCAACAATATGTAAGTCCCAGATAGTCAAATGCAGTACACAACGTGTTACAACCCCAGATTACCAAGATTTCTTCTTCTATTACCAAGACCACATCGCTGCAGATTGATGGTGCTCACTCTGGTCACCCACAACTGTAATCCCAACAGTCATGTCCTTGATAGTCTCGCGTAGCCAGACCTTCAGACTGACGGCTGAAGGTCTGGAATCTATGGCAGCTTTTATTGGCCAAGGCCCGCCCATGAGGCCGTTTGACCGACATGTCAAACAACCAATCACAATTCGTTTCGTTCAGCGTCACGTTTCGGGGCGTGGAAATGTCACCACAATAACAGACCAGTGTATAAAACTCTCGGACGTATTTTAAAGATTATATACTGCGAACTTTAAATATTTCACATACTTTTGAAAATCCAGCGGGTCGTTGATCCTGATAAGCGCTCGTCATCACATTTGTAAACATGACAGCTTTCTTCTTTCATGAGGGGGCTTGACGTTACAGCATTTTTGTTTCTAGGCAGAACGTTAAAGAACGCAACACACACGTCTCCCGGAAATCCTGTATAATTCAACCAATCCAAAGACGACTTTGAAGCTGAAGTGTTTCCACTTTTGTGTTCCATGTGAATGAGACGTTCAGCCAGCGGTCCGTAGACATGACGTCTTGAGGCTGAGACTATGTCCTTGATGAATTCCTCTTCAGAACCTGTGTGCTTTAATAAAAACAAAGGGAAGCATTAAAATGTGCCTTACAGTCTTAAAGCTTACAGACTCCAATATGTGCACTTATAAAGTAAATATATTTACTTACAACTTTGTCCAAGCTCTACAATGTGAAAGTCATTTCCATTTTGTCTGCATAGTTCTTTGATTGAAACAACTGCAAAAGGACTTGCTGCGATCCATCCACAAGATTGTTGAATTATACGCTGATCTTCAGTCATTCCAGAATATCATAAACATGAAAAACACAGAAATATGTTAACAACACTGCAAAATAATAAACAAATAAAATCTTGTCAGAGAAAGTCAAATGTCATGACAAGTTTACGTTTCAATTACAAAGCCCTACTTTACAATCCATACAAGGCTTGTAAATGACTTAACACATGAACAAAAAAGCTAATTTAAAACATTTGTGTCCATCCTTATTGCAGAGCTGTTTATAGAAGCTATTATTATAAGCTATATGATATAAGCTATTATTAATGTTATTCAAAAGCCTACAGTTGTGAACGTACACTACCAGTCAAATGTTTTTGAACAGTAAGATTTTTAATGTTTTCTAAAGAATTCTCTTCTGCTCACCAAAACTGCATTAATTTGATCCAAAATACAGCAAAAGCAGTAATATTGAAAAAAAATATTTTTTTCTATTTAAAATAACTGCTTTCTATTTGAATATATTTTAAAATGTAATTTATTACTGTCATTTCAAAGCTGAATTTTTAGCATCATTACTACAGTCTTCAGTGACACATTATCCTTCAGAAATCATTCTAATAATCTGATTTGCTACTCAAAAAATAAAATAATAATAATAAAAAAAAAAATATATATATATATAGAGAGAGAGAGAGAGAGAGAGAGAGAGAGAGAGATTTTTTTTATTATTATTAATGTTGAAAACAGCAGAGTAGAATTTTCTTCAGGTTTCTTTGATTAATAGAAAGTTCAGAAGAACAGCATTTATCTGAAATAGAAATCTTTTGTAACATTTTAAATGTCTTTTTCATCAATGTTGATCAATTTAAAGCATCCTTGCTAAATAGAAGTAGCCTATTAATTTCTATAATTTTGTTCCCTATATACAGTATATATAACTTATACTGACTAAAAGCTTTTGAATGGTATAGTGTATAATGTTACAAAAGCTTTTTATTTCAGATAAATGCTGATCTTTGGATCTTTCTATTCATCAAAGAATCCTGAACAAAAATGTACTCAACTGTTTTAAATATTGATAATAATAATAATAAATGTTTCTTGAACAGCAAATCAGAATATTAGAATGATTTCTGAAGAATCATGTGACTGGAGTAAAAAAAAAAATCAGCTACAGGTGCTACATTTTATTCTTTCCTACATTAAAGCACTTGAATACGATAAGTTCATAATCACAACTTCATAAGTGGGAAATAGGAAATTTCTGATAGCACATGAAGGCAGCATAAATCCATACGTTACAGTTGTCCTTTGAGCTCCATCTCGCGCTCTGTTTGAACCAGACGCGATTTCTTTAAGACTGCAAGGGAAGCTCAGCTTCCCCTATAATTGTCAAAAAATGAATGGTCAAATATATGTACTATTATGTTAACATTTTATTGACTAAAAATGCGTTAAACACGTTCATCTCGAACGAAAACAATTTCGTTCAGAATCAGCTACTTAGGTCGGCTGACTCGATTTCCTTCTCATTCATTCCCGTAGCGTACAGTGCATTACTCTGTTGAAGCCCAGCGTCCATTGACTTCAATGGGGCTGCTTTAAACAGTTTTTTTCAGTGCTTAGAAACAAGATGGTCATTGGATAATGCTGCGATTATGTCCCGCCCACGGACGCTCAGCGTCTCTGGGATGAATGGAGGAGTGGGCTGGCCCGGACTCCGAGCGTCTGCGTGATGATTGGAGGGTCTGTCATCTCTTTTTAATCCACTTTTATGTCCTAAAACGCTCGTTTTTTGGGGTCGACAGCTTATAAAAACGTATTTATTGTTTTTTTTTAGCTTGTTTGCTATACACATTGTCACATATCAGCTTTTAGACATTTTTTTTGTTTGTTTTTGTTATAAATAAATGACAAGGAGGCGGCAGCTTCTCACAATGCAAAGAGACGGTTGGTGTGGGCGTGGGCGTGGTCTTCAGATTATGACGCGTATCACTCTGTGTCTCCATTTCCAACTCAGTCCCATCGCGGATTTTGCATGTGTAGTCGAAAGACAAACTGCTGCAACCTTCATCGTATATTTCACACAATTTCACACCACATTCATTGTTTCAGTTTAACATAATTCCCACATTTCCTCCCGTTGAGTTAAATATATATATATATATTAGATCGTTTGTTCATTAATTCATATAGTCTGAACTAGCCAGCTAGCAAACTGCACACGATGGCAGACAGTGCTAATATTGTCGACCTGATTTTGGCAAAGCCATTAGAAAGTCTTCCTTACGAGGAGAAACTTAGAATTAAACAGCAGGGCAGATCAACACCTAAGATTGATTTAGTGCAAAAGATAGGGAAAAGTAACAGGTCTTTTCAGCTCTCCTGGTATGACAAAGTTAGCTGGCTGACTGGAAGTGCTGTGAAAAAGAAAATGTACTGCTGGCCATGTCTCTTGATGAAACCATCTCATGGATGTGTTGTTTGGTCAAAATTGGGGTTTGGAGATCTGTCAAACTTTGACAGGGCATATAAAAGGCATGAAAATATCAATGAACATGTGAGTGCATGTGCAAGATTAAGTTGCATGGGCAGGATCAGGGTTGAGCATGCAATCAATGAAGGTGCTCGCATTCAAGTGGCTAAACATAATGAAACTGTTAAACAAAACAGGCCTTCCTAAACCACCTTATTGATGTGACATCCTTGCTTGGCCGGCAGGAGCTGTCATTTAGGGGACATGATGAGAGTAGTGAATCATCCAACAAGGGGAATTACAGAGAGTTCACAGAAACATTAGCTAAATATGACTCTGTCCTGTCCACACAATTCGAGTCCTCAACTGTGTTTTCTGGTATGTCACACACTATTCAAAATGACTTGATCTCTGCTCTTGCAGCCACCATTTCTGATCAGATCAGAGATGAAATTCAGGATGCTCCCTTTTTTGGATGGCAGGTGGATGAAACCACTGATATATCCTGCCGTGCCCAACTCTCTGTCATTGTTCGCTATGTGGATAGTGCAGGTAAAATTCAGGAGCGCTTCATTGGATTTTTTGATGTTTCTGGGGGGCGAGATGCTCAGTCCGTTTTTGATGTTTTAAATGAGAACATGCAGGGCTACAATTTTAAGGATAAGCTTGTGGCACAGACCTATGATGGGCTGCTGTCATGGCTTCAGCTCTCAATGGTCTGCAGGCCAAAGTGAAAGCAATAGCCCCCAGTGCAATGTTTGTGCATTGCTATGCACACAGACTGAATCTGGTGCTGTCACAGGGGGCCAAATGCTTGCCTGAGTGCAGAATTTTTTTTGCATCACTCTCTGGGTTTGCCACATTTTTCTCAAAATCCACAAAGAGGACGTCTTTTCTGGAGTCTGCAGGCTGCTCAAGGTTGCCCAGAAACGCTCCTACTCGATGGAATTTCACATCACGGATAGTGAGCACTGTGGCAAACAATTATGATGGCCTCCTGCAGACATTTGATAACATCATTGCAGATACGACAATGGATGATGATACACTGGATTGTGCCAAAGGCTTCGTGAGGAAACTGGAGGATTTTGAGTTTGTGTTCATGTTGTACACATATGAACAAATCTTCTCTGAGACTGATGTGGTCTTTGATATTGTCCAGCAGAGAGTGATGGATGTTCTTTACTGCAAGAAAAGAATTGAGTCTCTTCTTGCATTTGTCAAAGAGAAGAGGTCAGAGGGGGCTTTCCAAGCTGTTCATGCCAAAGCAGCAGATCTCACATCAGACCCAAGAGATGAGCCCATGAGAAAGCGCCGTCTGACCCAATTGCAGGATCCCCAAGAGCGCTACAGAAATATGTACATGGCCATCCTTGATAACATCTTGGAGCAGATTCCTCGACGTTTTTCAAATTTGGAAAGTATGCTTTTCTTAGAATTAGTCAATCCAGGGAAAATTGATGACATGAGACAAGCATTTCCAGAGGAGGCCTTCCAAAGTGTCCTGAAAAGTTATGGCCATCACTTTGATTCAGGGAGACTGAGGTCTGAACTTCAAGTCCTGTATTCAGATCAGGACTTGCAGAGTAACAGGGGAAAGCTGTGTGATTACTTGGTGTTCCTTAAAGACATGGAGTTGGACAGTGCAATGCCTCAGCTTTACAAACTGTTCTCATTAGTGGCAACAATTGGAGCTACATCTGCAGGTGTAGAAAGGAGCTTCTCCTGTTTAAAGCGGCTCAAGTCCTACACCCGTAACACAATGGGCCAAGGCCGTTTAAGCAGCCTAGCTCTGCTGGCCATTGAGAGGACACTGGTCAAGTCACTGGAAAAGACGCCTAGTTGGTACGACAGGGTTACAGAGCATTTTCTTGAAAAGGAACGTAGGGCAGAATTTACATATAAATAAATGGACAATTTTTATGATTTAGGCCGAAAATGAGCTTCCCCTCTTTAAAAGATCAGCAGCCGCCACTGGTTTGAACGGTCTCTAACCGCATCGCTGGGCTCAAATAATACATATCAAACTGTATTTTTATCGTTCTCCGGATAAGTTCAGCTCAGTACATGGGAGAATATTTATTGTAATATTTATGTGGAAAATACAGTGTAACTGCATGTATTTCGAGGATTCATAGTGCCATGAAAATAACACTGACATACATATAACTAGGAAATACGGCACTTTAAACCACACTTGTACTCTTTTTAGACAACATACGTAATTGTACACATATTAAATCAATAAATACAAATATTTACTTACCAAATTTGTTGATTGAGAAAGTTTCCCAACTTTGTGGATAAGCTCATCAAGATGGCTGACGAACGTCTTCTGTCTGCTGTGGTCTTCACAAGATCTCGCGATAAGTGACGTTGAGAACGTGACATCATTATTGAATTGATTCAACACATTTTTTTAAGTTGTGGGGGCAAATACTCTAGTTCAGTCAACTTACAAACTAGTTGAGACAGTGAAAACTTAAAATGTTAAGTTGAATGAACAAATTCAGAAGCTGCAAGTTTTCTCAACTTAAAAAAAATAATTCAAACAACTAAAATGCGAGATCATTTTTTACAGTGTACTTTCATCAAAGTGGGGTTTTGACAGTGGAAATTTCAGTAACGTTTAAAATTGTGTAAAATCCAGCATCCTGTTCAGACCCTAATATAGTACATACAATCAGTATTAATTTAATTTAACATGAACAGTTTGTATGTGACTATACCTTGAACCCGTTAATGGTGTCTTTTGATAATTTATGATAACAATTCACCACTCTCTTCCATGTTCAGTTCTTTGTGGCTGAAGAAGCGACGCGTGTAATCAGTGTACTAGCTTGCAGTGGTGAAAATAACCACTACATGATTGCTCTGGTAACCAGCAACTTAGAGATAATAAAATGCTTAAAACAATTAAGTGTTTTAATTTTACACTTTAGTTTCCTGGGGAAAGATATATATTTTTATATGTAAAAAAAAAATATATATATATAGTTTATACTATAAATAGTTATGTTTAAAGTTTATGGCCCGCAGAAGAAAAATGTTGGGTATCAAAATGATCTACTTCCTAGCAAGGGAAGCTAGCTTATCACTAGCACTGGACATTGGAGCTATCCAGTCAGGCTTGATATTTTTTTTGTTTTATTTTAGTCAAATTTTGGTTTTATCAACTAGATAGTCAGTTGTATTTATTCAACTTTAAACATTAGTGCTTGCTATGGCTGTGATATGGCAATATAGCTATATGTTGCTATATATAGCTATATGTTTAAATTAGAAATTCGGGAAAATCTTATAAATATAGAATTTTGAATTTGACATAATTTTAATACAATTATAAAAAAAATGGCATTACAAAAACACACACACACAAAAAAACTTCCCCTGTAAATACCTTTTAATGGGAAGGCTAATTGTAGTTATTGATCAGAAGGTGCTCCTGAATTTTTGACAGTGCTCTTAAATGTTTGAGATTGGGGGCAGGCCCGGAGTGGCTATCGGGAGAACCGGGAGAATTCCCGGTGGGCCACTCTGCCCCGCTCATAAATTGGGCCGGCAGACTCGCCTGCTTTTTTTTTTTTTACATACACAGAATAACGTATATGTGTTTAAGTTACTGTGTGACTGATAACTAAGCTAATAACACTAGATTTGAATTTAACATTAAAATGTGACGTTTTCTGTTGTCAGAGCGCGCGCACGCTCTCTCTTCCTCTACACAAGTACTAGTCCCAGGTCGTTGCCATGGAGACACACCGAAACCATTAATGCTGTGGTGTGAGTTAGCGAGAGTGCGCTAATCACAGGAATAATTGATACAATATAATAAAATGGATAGTAAAAAAAAATATACCTGGAGGAGCTGGAAAAAGCCAGGTTAAAAAAGAAAGGCATTGGAGTGGCCAAATGTGCCAAACTGACAAATATTTTTTCAAGAAGACAAACGAGTGCACGTGACCTGGCGACTCAAGGTAACCTACAGTGACTAGTAACATTTACAGTTATGCATTTGGCAAATGCTTTTATCCAAAGTGACTTACATTGAAGGAATTTTGTTTATTCAGTTTAGGTTTTTTCTATTGATTGTCTGTTTCAATTAAATGAAGTGACATTGTAATTACATTGACATGGATATAAAAAAACAATAGTGCAAAAAGTATATTTCTTACTGCACTAACTGTTACTTCATTTTTGTTTGAATGTAAACCATTTTTTCATAATGTAACAGTTGGACTCTTTGTTGCAGAAAACTCAGTATGTGATTTGTTATTGATATTTATGGACATATTTACATACTTCATATTTTTTTTATTGAAACATGTCAAAAATAAATATAACAGGATAGTAAGAACAGATCTGTCACTTCATTTATCCAGATTCCACCACGGTTGGATGGGGATAGGTGGTGGGCTGGTCTTAAACATTACACTCCCGGGCTGAAAATGGATCCCACTCCGGCCCTGATTGGGGGGCTTCAAATGTGGTAACCCTAGGGCACCACACTGTGTTAATCCAGGCCTGCTAAAATTAATTACGAAAGAGAGAGAGAGAGAGAGAGAGAGAGAGAGAGGGCGGTGTTTCTTACTTTAGGCAAAGGGTGCGTGCAAGATGATTCTTTCATGCGGACGCGACGTTGAGCGCGAGTGCGCGCACGGGCACGCGTACACGGACACGCGCTCACGGGTACGCACTTACAGCTGCCTGAATGATAGAAAAAGAGAAAGCGAGAGAGGCGAGGAGCGTGTGCTGTGGCATCGCGTTTATAATGGCTGCTGAGAAAAGCCGAGCAGAGGGAAATCGGCTACATTGGGAATAACGTCGTTTACAGGTAAATTATGCTCTCGTGCGTAGCAGACTCTTTGTTTGAGCATGTGTGTGTGAAGTGCTGCTGCGCAGGTGCATGCTGCCGCTGGAAGCGTTTTGTCACGAAACACACCTTTAACTGTGACTGTCACAGCAACATATGAGCATCGAGCATATCTGCTCTCGTGTGATGGGCTGCTGCAGTGTGTAAAATCATGTAAAGTTATACAGCTGGAGAGGAGTAAACAGCGGCGCTGTGGCAGAAAGAGACAAAACCGACAGGCCTTTTTACACAGCACATGGCTGCATTACAAACACAAAACGCTATTGTTTTCTAGCGATTTCTGCTTCACTGTCCTCAGTCAGAGAGTGTGTAATGCTAGCTTTGCCCTTTGATCGCTGTTTTCTCGTGTCACGCTTCTTACACACACACAGCATAATGTTCTTTCCACTAACTTGTAATAAGATTCAATCTAAGTAGCAAGTCATTGTTAACTAAGGCTATTGGCTATTTAAAAGGGGGCGTGGTCTGTCTATACCTCCCTGCCTACTGTCTTGTTTAAGTACGAAACCGGTCAACACAAGAGTGTATGCACTTCCATAATATAGGGATGCGCGGTATACCGGTACTGTAAAAATACCGGTATTTTATTATATTTCAAACGGTACGATATCATAATTTTGCATAATTCGGTATTTCATACGCTGCTGTTCTGAAGTGCTTCTCAAATCGCTGCGCATCCGGTAAATGTGACACCAGAACAAGTGAACAACACGATGGATTAAACAGATTAAACTATCAACGCGCTCGAAACATATAAATGAAGAGAACAGTAGAAGTGAAATGTGGCATTACTTTGCATACTAAACAGATGATAAAGGTGAACGAACTGACCACAGGAGGCAACACATCCAATCTGGCTAAGCATTGGTCGCTTGCTCATCCTGATATTTTCAGAGAATTAGAGATCGACAGGCTAGTAAGTGCATCATAAATTCATAATTGTAAGTTTTATCCACAACTTTTTTGCGTGTTTTAAAGGCTTCCCGGTTAAATGTTTCATTGGTGGTCAGACGTGCGCTTTTTCTGAGCTCGTACACCTGAAGCGCGCGCACGGAAAAGCCTCCCTAACAGCGCCTGATAACTGAACCAAGTTATCTTTTGAGCCAATACTGCCAAAACACAACAAGGTTTGTGTATAGAGTCATTTGGTTATGTCTAAAAGGAAAGTAAACAGCCGAGACAAACGGATGCGCGCCTGTGTATTAGATACGCGCAGGTCTTAAAGGGACAGAACTAAACATGCCGCCGACTGTAATTAAAGGGATAGTTCACCCTACAATTGTATTTCTGTCATTATATTTACTCACTCACATGTTGTCCCAAACCTGTATTAATTTCTTTCTTGTGCTGAACACAAAACAAGGTATTTTGAAGAAGGTGGAAAACCAAACAGTTGCTGGACATTGACTTTGATAGAAAGAAAAAAAATAATATGTAAGTCACTGAGGACCAGAAACTGTTTGGTTTTCCACCTTCTTTAAAATATCATTTATGTTCAGCAGAAGAAAGAAACTCACTCAGGTTTAAAACTAAACTCGAGTGAGTAACTGATGGTATAATATAAAACACTATGACAGAATCGACAGAATTATTATTATTTAATGCTAACACAAAACACAAAGAAAAAATAACTCGCTACTTTTGACAGAAGAAATAATACAGCTGCTTTAATAGGAATCAATCTATATAGTGTTTTATTTTTATATTTGTTCATTCAATTTCTTGAATGTTCCTGCTAAATATGCCTATTCTGTACTTGAAAATAAATCACAGTTTGTTTTATTTGTATATTATGTGTATTTGTAATGTGTATATTTGTTCTTATTTTTAATAACAAAGATAAAATAATGACACAGATTTTTATCTTCGCCCACTTTGGTCTAAATATCCACCATACCTTTTTATATTTTGTAACCTTGAAAGGATTTGTCTTTGTAATAGGGAAATTATTTTGGCTGCACTGATCAGACACAATAGTAAAATCAACATGACAAAGAATCGTGAAATAGTGATATGATATTTTTGCCATATCGCCCACCCCTACTTTGACTGTTAGAATAACACTTTAAAGAAACATTTGTTATAATTATTTAACAGCATTGACATTATTATAGCACTTATAAATGTAGGTCAATAATTATTTATAAATGTAAGCTACTAATATATGTTTAGTATGTTAACATTATGCATTAAACACATACCTAACATTAACCAAGATTATGGTATCGATACCGATTTAGTATCGATACCGAGGTACTACATTCTGGTATCGTACCGAAGCCAAAATTATGGTATCGAGCCATCCCTAATATGTACCGTACAAGTAGTAATTGAATTAGTTAAATTTGAAAATAAAATAGTCGCCCGCCCTATGACCAAACAATTGTAACTCTGCCTTTTTAAGCCTACCTTTTTTAAGATCAGATGAGTCAAATCCCAAACTTAAAGCCACAATATGTAAGATTATTTTGGACTAAAATATCCCAAAATCACTAGAACGGTGTTATATATTTTGCTGACTTGTGTACTTTATCCCCAACGTTTCGAAGAATGTTTCAATCCAGAGCAATAAGCAATAAAATAAGCAATTTTAACTAGTAAAACGGACCTTGTCGAAGTTGCGTCGCCTGCCAATGGTGTCATACACTCTCAATTTTGTAGAAAACATGTAGACCCAAAGACACTTTTTAATATGTTATGTGTTTTATTAGACCGGTAACGAACGCACAGAGTAGCATTATAACAGAACTTTCAACACACTCAAATGTATGCTTTACCTCACATGCGCATGACTGGAAGAAGTGGACTGTGGCATAGTCTCAGCCTCAGATGTGTCATGCCCACGGACCTTGGCTAAATGTCTGATGCATATGGTATGGTACACTTATCTGGAAACACTTAAGGAGTGTCGAAGTCGTCATCGGATTGGTTGAATTATACAGGATTTCCGGGAGACATGTCACGTTCTTTAACGTTCCGCCTGAAAACAAAGATGCCGTGGCACCAAACCCCCTCACGAAAGAAAGCCGTTGTGTTTACAAATGTGACTGCGCACGCTTATCAGGGTCAACTAAACGCTGGATTTTCAAAAGTATGTGAAATATTTCAAGTTCCCGGCATAGAATCATTAAAATACATCCGAGAGTTTCACACACCGGTTTGTTATTGTGGCAACATTTCCACGCCCTGAAACGTGATGCTGAAAGAAACAAACTATGATTGGTTGTTTGACATTTCGGTCAAACGGCCTCATGGCCAGGCCTTGGCCGATGAATGCGGCCATCTATTCCAGACCTTCAGCCATCAGCCTGAAGGTCTGGCTACGTGAGACTAACTGTGGCATAATAAAAGCTCTTTTCGAGTTGTGTATCGTGCTTGTCCTTCATTAGCAATTGCTTCAGCGTCCTCGTTTCGCTTTCATGACTTTCAGCCCCACCCTGCTTTACAGTGACCTTAAATCTTTAATAAATTCGCTCATCCATGAACATGATTGCATCGGCTGTGGGGATGAAGACACCAACTCCCATGATTCCACACTCAATCACAGCATCATCAATCTACGCCTTCGTTTCTCTGTTTGTTTTGAATATGCACCCTCTAGCTGCGAACACTTGCATATTGTGCCTTAAAGCCAAAGGTTTTCATGGGTTCGTTATTGTTAACTTCTGGTGCACAAATGGACTACTGAAAGAGTTTGCGGGTAACTGTGGAGTTGACTTGACTAATCACGTGAGAGACTACGAGACACTTTCAGATGAAAATAAGCCTGCAAATGCAAACAATTAAAATTTGCGTACGTATGTACTCATTCATTTATAGAGACAAATCTGCTCATGCTGTTTCAAAAACCAAAGGCAGTTCCAATTAGGGTCGTGACGGTGAGGAAATTTTCCCACCGGTTAATCGATGTGTTGTCACACCGGTTATACCGGTATCACTGTGGTCGTTTGAGTTTTACCTCTTTTCCTGGCTTTCCTTTGGTTTTAAATGCAAGCGCCGTGTGAGTTTTACTTTCATATCAGCGGCAATTCGGCATCAAGCAGTTGTTTGTTTATAGTTATTTTTAGTTTTCCTTCTTTCCTTTGCTTAAATAGCTTATAGAAGCACCGTGCACATTTTACGTTAACTTTAAAGAAATTCAAGCAACAACAAAATACAACATAGAACATCAAACTTTTATTAACAAAAACGAATAAAAATACACCATGCTATATGCCTAATATGAAATTACAAATAACGTACATGAAGTTTAGATATACAAAACTAAAAATCAGTTAAGAATGAGGAACAAACAATTTTGAAACAAAGAACATTTATTAGCAAAAACGAATAAAGTTTGCAGGGACACCTTGATGTAAAATAATGGGAAAAAATCACTGTTTAAATCAGCAAATACTGTGGAACCAAATAAATGAGAAAGGAAGGTTTAATTTATTATTATTATTTTTTTTGTAAACATTATCACTTTGATCAGGGATGCCCAATAGATCGATCGCGAAGGCAATGCTGGAAGATGGCGCTTTAGGTCAGAGGTCGCACCGGCCAGCCGTTCGAGGAAAAACAAGTTCAACAACAGACACACATTAGGCTCATATCGTGGTCTAAACCAATCAGAGATAGTGAAGGGCGGACCCCCCCTCTGATTGGCCGTGGTCCAGATATTCCTGTACGTCTCGTGTGTGTACGTCTGAAAATGCGTGTGCTGCTGCAGTCAGACAGAGAGAGAGGTGAGTAGTAGAGATGCGCGTAGTGTTGCCAACTTAGCGACTTTGTCTTTTCAGACCCCCCCCCAGCGACTTTTTCCCCAAAAAGCGACTAGTGACAAATCTAGCGACTTCTTGGACAAACTTTAGCAAGTCTCTGTGATCGTTTTTATTGCTGCAACAGCGCGAGATCAGCGCGCACACCGCTCTTTCTCTGCATCTGCTCTGTTCAGTGAGGGTCTGAGAGGAGCTTATGTTCAGTTAAAAGATATATTATTGCTTCTCTAAGTTAAAAAAAATCAACCATTGTGCCCATACCTAAGAAAAATAAAATCACATGCTTGAATGACTGACCATCTTCAGCAAGTGTTTTGAGAAGCTCGTCAGAGAACACATCTGCTCTGTGCTGCCTGCTTCACTGGACCACTACAATTGCATACCGCAGTAACCGTTCCACAGACGATGCTATTGCCTTCACCCTGCACACTGCTATCTCCACCTGGAAAATAAGAACACTTATGTGAGGATGCTGTTCGTGGATTATAGTTCGGCATTTAACACCATAGTGCCTGCCACACTGGTTGCGAAGCTCCAGACTCTGGGGACTGAACAGATCTCTGTGCAGCTGGATCCTGGACTTCCTGACAGGCAGAAGTCAGAATGGGCAACAACACCTCATCTCCTGATCTTCAACACTGGTGCTCCGCAGGGCTGCGTCCTCAGCCCACTCCTGTACTCCCTGTACACACACGACTGTACAGCAACACACAGCTCCAATGTCATCGTCAAATTTGCTGATGACACAACGGTGATAGGCCTGATCACAGACAACGATGAGACGGCCTACAGAGAGGAGGTGAGTACCCTGACTAAATGGTGTCAGGAGAACCACCTCTCACTCAACATCGACAGACCAAGGAGCTGGTGGTGGGATTACAGGAGACAGAGCAGAGAACACACACCCATCACCATCGACAAGACACCTGTGGAGCGGAGATCAGCTTTAAGTTCCTTGGCGTTCACATCACCAAGGATCTCACATGTTGCTCACACAGATGCAGTGCTGAAGAAGGCACATCAGCGCCTCTTCTTCCCGAGACGGCTGAGGAAGTTTGGAACGAGCCCCAGAATCCTCAGATCCTTCTACACCTGCACTGTGGAGAGCATCCTGACCGGCTGCATCACCGCCTGGTTTGGAAACTGCACCGCTGGTAACCGCAGGGCTCTGCAAAGGGTCGTGCGAACTGTCCGCCACATTGTTGGAGGTGAGCTTCCCTCCCTCCAGGACATCTACACCAGGCGGTGTACAAGGAAAGCCCGGAGGATTATCAAAGACTCCAGCCACCCGTCCCACAGTCTGCTCTCTCTGTTGCCCTCAGGGAGACGTCTCCGCAGCATCCGATCCCGCACTAGCCGACTGAGGGACAGCTTTTTTCCTTTTTATCAGGCTAATGAACAGTCAGAAATGACCCACCCTACAACACACTCCCACTCACACAACATGCCATGCACTGCACTTTAACACAGTTCTACCGGACTACACGCACACACTGCACTAACACATCTGCTATCACTGGACACCATACAAAGCACACCCACGACATTGCATATGCATAATCTGTTGCACCTTGCACATCTATCTGTTGCACAACCAATCTGTTGCACAACCAATCTGCTGTAAATTTATAATCTGTTGCACCTTTGCACAACTATCTGTTGCACAACCAATCTGCTGTAAATTTATAATCTGTTGCACCTTCACATTATTACTATTAGTGCTGGGCGGTATACCGGTTCATAACGTATACCGGTGTTTATTTTTCTTATGATATGAATTTTTAAAATACAGCAATACCGGTGTCATTTAAATAATGTTCGGAACGCGACACTGTTAGAGAGGGGTCTCTTTTCACTATTGCATTTTGACGAGGATACAGCTGTATGTGTTACTAAGCGTGAAAGTTCCGAAACTGAAGCACTAGTAGAATGTGATGAGAGAGAAGTCATCCACATCGACCGCCACAAATATCCACCGTCCGCTGCCATCAGCTCCCGTGTCTCTCACACACAAAAGTTCTCCGTCGTTAAGACGGATTCCCGTCAATTACAGGGTTCCCGCCTGTCTTAAATTCACTTTTCATAAATTTAAGACCGTAAATACGCTTACATTTCTCAAATAGTGTTATAACTGTCTTGATTTTAAATTGAATAAGTGAAGGAACAACGAGGTGTATTCAGGATGTGATCAAAGCCTGGAGTGGATTAAAGCACGTTCCTCTCTCCACTCTAAGCATGCTGTAATCACTCCGCTCTGGATCCACTCCGGGCTTTACATTACCGCTCACGGAAAAACTGCTCCGCGTTCACTCCATTTAAACGTTATCAGGGATTACTGAGGGGAAATAAACATGTAGCGCACTGTTGTTGTTCTGCCAGCACAGAGCACACCAAAAATCATCCCCGCCTCGGCTGCAGATTCTCACTGACAACATAACGCCGCTCGCATCATTCACAGTCGGGTTCTTAGCAGAGAACGCAGAGCAGAACTTGAATTTCGGCGCGGGGTTGTGGCTATTAATAATAATTATACTCATTCCCGCGGGTTCCGACAGAATGTATCACATTTGCACGTGCTTTTGAGTCTTGAGAACTCACTCACGCGCTCTCATTCCCCCCACATTTCTTAGAGTGCGCCCACAGATGCAAATGGGATCTATTGAATAATACAGCAGATCAATAAACAAGTACTGCATGATTTTGCTCTATCATCAACGAAAATAGTTACAAATAAAGTAACAGCTGAGCCGTTGTGCATCTCTAAAATCAAATTTATATTTAAAAGGTTGATGTCCACATGAATCTATGAATTGAATTGCACTCATGCCACCTCTGAGCCTCATTAAACATCTGAAAATGTACCTACAAGCCACTTTTGTGTTATTCTGTGCCACCTCTGTAGTATTTTTTAATACTAATTTCATAATTGGTAACTTGTCTTATTGTACTTATTATATTGTTTTAAATATACATTTTAAAAAGCTTATAAATATATATTTTTTAATTTGACAGATGAAAATTATGCCATTGCAAAGGTAAAAAGAAAATACCCCTGTAAGTCACTTTAAGGAGTCAAATGTCACCTAGTATTCGGAAGGCAAATTTTTTATTAGAATTTTTTTTATTATTGATCAGAAGGCGCTCCTAATTTTTTTAATTAGGAGGACAAGCGCTCCTAATTAGAAGAAGAAAAACACAGCTCTTAAACTGTGTTTTAAACATACGTATTGCTGTGGAATGGGGTTTGACCGAGGAAATATTTTCAGTGAAAATAATTTATTTGCTTTAACCCCTGTATTTAGTGAGGAATTGTTCTACAATATTCACTCATTGTGACACTAAAATATGGCATTCTAAGCCAATCTACTGCAGTTTTTCCTCAGTCAGTAGAAAATGTGGTTAACACCCGGTCATGCATGAGAAAAATAAATACCATCATATACCGTGAAACCGGTATAATTTAGAAAAATACCGTGATATACATTTTTGGTCATACCGCCCAGCACTAATTACTATGTATAGATTACATAATGTATAGATTGTGTATAATGTGTAGTTGATAACAAAGTATGTCTTTATAGTACACTATGTGTACTGAGTATGTGTATTTTGCTAATTGTTTTCTGTACAGTCTGTAAATATGTACTGTCCATATGTAAATTGTTGTGGTGTTTTTTTTTGCACTGTCTGGAGCACGCTCGTAAGAATTTCACTCACCAAGGCACTTGTGATGTGACAATAAAAGTGATTTGATTTGATTTACATGCAAATATAGCCAAAATCACAGCACAGGAATTTGCTTTTTTCTTACCTTGTCTTGTGTGTATTATTTGATTTCATCAGACAATGGCTCAATAAAATTATAAATTAGGATTTTTGTGCAGACTAGATTTTTGGAAGGGAGAGCTGGTTATGTATTCTTAAAGGGCTGTGTTTCAGTCACTATTTCATATTTATCCCGTTGACTGACAAAAGAAACAGTAAAATATATAAAGTACAACTATTTTATTGAGAATTTGGCTGCATTAAAATACAGCATGAGCACAGAGAGACAATTAGACAGAACAGTTTTTTTTCCATAATGTTTAGTGAAATTATTTGGAAGTTTGAGGTGGGATGGGGGCGCTGGATTTTTTTTATAGGTTGAAGAGGGGGGTTGAGAACCACTGCACTAGAGCATCCCTTCATTCAGACACAGTGGAAGATCTGATAAGAATCAGTGCAGAGGGGCCAAGTCTGGAAGATTTTGATGCTAGAGAGAGTGTGGCCAGCTGCTATAGCCATGGCCAAAGATCAAGAAGGCCAAACTACAGGAGTTGGCCATACGAGGGGCATGTGACTGCAATGGAGGATAGTCCATAAGACATTGAGCCATGAGATGTTCAGTTTGAAGCCCTTAAAACATCTCAAGATAAATACAATCTAAATTAAGTTTAAATCTCAGCTCAGTGAAGCACTTTAAGCACCAATACTTTTTCAGTAAGTTACCTTTCTTGTAGAATTGTGCTTCAAATAAAGAACTTTATGTTGACCAGATTGTTAGTTAATCGTTTACTAGTCAATATTGCATATATGAAAATTTGGGTGCACCTAACTTTTGTGCTGGTGCACCTAAGAAAAAAAGTTAGGCACACCAGTGCAAAAAGTTATTCTAGAGCCCTGAGTTTGCTGCTCTAATGGGCCATAGCAGGTTAATTTTTTTTCTGCTGTACTGTTCAAATCAACATTGCAGATGATATTGATAATATATCAGTGTAATGACAGATGGATCCATAGGTGAGCTTTGTGAGCTTAATAATTATCTGATTTCATTGTCATCCCTGCTTTGGAATAAAAGTGCAGTGATATTAAATTCTGGCTGATACAAAAATGGCAATAATTTTCACATAATGATCATTATACACTGAACAAAATTATAAATGCAATACTTTTGTTTTTGCCCCCATTTTTCATGAGCTGAACTCAAAGATCTAAGACTTTTTCTATATACACAAAAGGCCTATTTCTCTCAAATATTGAGTGCGTTTACATGCACCCTCTTAATGTGATTATAATTAGATTGACACTTGCGATTAATCTTTATCTCATGTAAATGCAATACTTCGATTTAAATAATTTGATTAAGCTAATAATCGCAGTAATCATAATTGTATTAACATAGTACTAACTAGGGCTGCAACTAACGATTATTTTGATAATCGATTAGTTGGCCGATTATTCTTTTGATTAATCGATTAATCTGATCACATATTTATTTTTATTGACAAAATACACACTATTCCACATTCTGCTCAATGTCCTTCAAACTAATTGAATGCTATGAAAACATACAGTGTTTAATTTATTAAACCACCTGTCATAAAGAGAAAACAAATATTTCAGGAATCTGTCAAAAAAGTTTACATCTAAACATTTTATTGTCATTTATTGGCCAAATTACAAACAGAAACAACTAATTAGTATTTATAATAACAAAAATGGCCTCATAACAGCTTGCATTCTTGCTTGCATTGTTTATGTACTTTTTGACTGTAATTGCGTATCTGAAAAAAAACACTATAAAGTGCTCTGCCTTTCTTTCATAGATAACAGCAATAATTATATTATAGCATTAGAAATAGCCTACTACTGTTACTAAAGAGCTTACACATTTTGGAGGACTAACCAATACAGAAAGCTAAACATGATTTTGGTAATCACCAATGCTGTTAGTTTAGAGCAGCAGTGGCACAAACCTTACATAATCTGTTAAAAACCTTACATTTGTTTTAATAAATTTGTTAAGCACTGTAATAGTGAATTTAGTTTAAATCTCTGTTAAAAATGTAAATAATAATAAAGATAATAAAGACTCAGTGTAAACCAACAGGTGAGAGGAATGTTCTGCAGGAACACGTTCACTTTGATCACAGTTAAGTCTCTATCTTCCTGCTGATGAAAGTTATTACATAAAGTTAATTTTTGACATGCAATTCCCTTTTCTACCAGTAGGTCTAAAATGGAAGGTTGTGAAAAATGTCCACTGTCCCCCTCTCTTGATTGACACTGGTCTCATGTCCATAGGCCCTGACAGTAAGACATGACTATGATCAAAGTGAATGTGTGTTCCTGCAGAACATTCCTCTCACCTGTTGATTATCACTGAGTCTTTATTATCTTTATTATTATTTACATTTTTAAAAGAGATTTACACTATATTCACTATATACAATGCTTAACAAATGTATGTAAGGTTAACAAATTATTTAAGGTTTGTGCCACTGCTGCTCTAAACTAACAGCATTGGTGATTACCAAAATCTTGTTTTGGCTTTCTGTATTGGTTAGTCCTCCAATATGCATCCGCATATATCCGAAAACCAGTCAGTATCTGCTGTGACCACCATTTGCCTCATGCAGTGCAACACCTCTCCTTCGCATAGAGTTGATCAGGTTGTTGATTGTGGAATGTTGGTCCACTCCTCTTCAATGGCTGTGCGAAGTTGCTGGATATTGTCAGGAACTGGAACATGCTGTCGTATATGCTGATCCAGAGCATCCCAAACATGCTCAATGGGTGACAGAGTGATCGACCGATATTGATTTTTTTTATAACCGAGACCGAATCCAATTATTTGCTTATGTAACCGATATGCAGAACCAATATTTATTTACTGTTATAAATTAAATAAATAACTGAGTGAAGTAAATTCTTCACTTTGGTTTTTCCTTCTTTCAGTCATCACAACAAAAAACTGTTGAAAATTAACATTCTTTCATGTGAAATTTAATCTTTAAATTACAACAATAAAAACATTTTATTTATGAAAAGCATCATCAGCAACACTGATATTAATAAGCAAAATAATGTTTTCAAATGGAGAAAATAAAGGACAGGAGGCATATCAACTTCATTTTAAACTACAGTTTTAGGTTTATAAGCTGTTTAATAGGCTAAAGAGTGAAGAATAATTCACTGGATAATGTTAATTCACTGAGTAATATTCTCTGGAATATTCAAATAAGCTACAAAAAAACAAAACATCATATTTTATTGCATTTCTCAACTGGCATGTTATATCAGAATTATTAAAATGTTTGTCATTCTAAATTATGAAATGCCTGCTGACAGCACGGTTTATCTATGCATTTACACAGAACTATAGGGAGAGTGGGGACGGTTGCAACACTTTTTGCATTTCCTTTAGTTTTTCAGAGACTATTTGCTAGGGATGCACCGAATGTTCGGCAACTGAAATTGTTCGGCCGAGAATAGGAAAAAATACTCTTTCGGTGTTCGGCCGAATAAGCGAAAAAGACCGAATAATTTGTACCGAACAATGATGTTACACTATCAAATAGAGGCGAGCACTAATGCAGCAAACACGTCTGCAGTGTGGAAGCATTTAAAACTGTCAGAGAGAGAGAGACGCAGACATCATTACAAGCACAAAACGCCGACAGCGAGAGACTGCTTAGCGCTGCTTCTCATGTCTCCGATGAGAAGAGGAAGGGGTGGTTGTTGCTGGTTACTGTGATTGATTAAAATCGCGAAATGGATTAGCAAATAAACTACAGAATGTTATGTTTTCTAAAACACGCACGAATGGCATGTATTCAAGCAGCGCTGCACGAGCTCGCGGCACCAGGGTTCAAAGTCCAAAGCGCGAGGAAATTCTGCGCTGAAGCACTTACTCATCATTTGCTCATTTTTATAATTTGTTTTAAAGGCGTGTGACAATGTGATTCGTGTGACAAACATCTTCCCAAATTCGTAATGAGATATATCTGCATGCTGTGGTCAACAAACATAAGCACTGAGGTCTTCCTGGTTCCTGCATATTTCCGCCAAAATAAAAGCTCCATCAACATTCATACATGTTAGTATTGTAATTTTACTCTTGTTCTGTAAAATAAAAAAGTAAGGCAATAATAATGATATAAATAATTACCCTAAAACAGCTGTTAATACATTTACTATAACATTCACCAATAGTGTTCAAATTGGGATCTGTAATATTTTCTAATGTTTTAAAAGAAGTCTCTTCTGCTCAGCAAGGCTGCATTTATTTGTACAGAAAAAAATACAAGCCTGATTCAAGAATTAATACTAACTTATTAATTTTAAGTTAAATTGTGCTTTGTTGGTATAATGTCTGATAGGATGTATACAAATGTTAAGTGTTATTTTTTATTTTTTTTTGTAAAGCAGGACAAAAGAGTCAAAAGCATATTTTGGCTATTTCATTTATGCAATAGTGAAAAAAATGGCAAAATAGGCCTACATGGGGGAGGACATTTTTTAAAAAAACCTGTTTGGTCTTCGGCCTTCATTCAGTGTTTCATTTTGTTCGGCTTCGGCCAAGAATTTTCATTTCGGTGCATCCCTACTATTTGCATTAGAAAACCAGAATTTTAATACAATAAAGCCACATCAGTTGGCTACTCACCCACATTGCTGTAACACGTGCACATATGATTATATACACACAATTTATACTTGAATAGACAAAATCAAATGTTGCAACTGACCCCACAAATGGGAACCGTTGCAACATTCATTAAAATGTAATTAAAACCATTCTTCAATATCATTTAGCAGTTTCTTTATTTTATTTATGCATAGACATGGTCTTTAATAAGTTAAATAGGATAAAAACAAAGAATAGTAAATGGGGAAAAAAGTCAAGTAACAAGTAACAACCTTGTCTTGGTTAATTATTTCAATACATTTGAACAAAATATTAATTTAATCAGAATCAAGACACTACAATTTGATAATAGCCTACTTCTGTTAGCATCTGTGAAAGGTTACTGGACTAAGGCCAGTTGCATGAATTTAGTCACTGTCTTAAGAACTAGTTTGACCAACTAGCAGTTAACCAAGTCTATCAATGTTGTGATAAGGGACAGCATATTGGGACGGTTGCAGCAACATGTTGCAACTGTCCCTACCTTGACAGCCGTGATAAAACTTGGTATAATGGCTTGACACAATATTTTGACACATGTTAGCTATGCCTATTAGAAGCTAAGAAAAAACAGATATAAATCATGTTTTTACAATGCTTCACGCAAACAACTTGGACAGTATTTCATCCAGGAAGGATGGGGGGCTGATTTAGCATGTGCAGTAGGAATATCATCACTGTATCTAATTTCGGATTGAAGAAATAAGCCATGTTGCAACTGTCCGCCGTTAAAACCGAACCCACTCTCCTACTCAAACTGCGATCACTTGCGGAGATAATAAATAATTTTGATAGAGATGTATTTATTTCGATGTTTATTGTCGAAATAATGGTTATATGGTAAATGTTAATAAAGTTTAGTGTGTTTCAAACAAGTGAATCTTGTTAAAAGTTTGCGGTGGCTGTGCTGGAGCATTTCCTGAGCATCAACCGCTGAGTGAACAGCAATATGAAAGTGGCTTCACGAGACTAAGATGAGCATATACAACAGAGAGAATTAAATTCAGTGCTTTTATTTCCAACCTGCCCTCATTCATGGCTGTATGATTTAATTCAGGCAAAGTTACGTCTTTATTGGGAGAGGACTTGACGGATTATTTTACGTGACTCCGTCTTCACGAGACTAACGATGAGCATAGACAACAAAGAGACTTAAATTCAGCACTTTTATTTCCAACATGCGCTCATTCATGGCTGCATATGATTTAATTCAGGCAAAGTTACGTCTTTATTGGGAAAGAGTGACAGATTATTTTACATGACTCCATGAGTTCATCTCTATTTCTTAGAGCCAAGCTGCATAAACTGCATATCAGGCATTTATTTAATATCCAATTTGTGCATTAATGGCTGTTATGTTCAATAAAGTTGACTAAATACAGCAAATCAAGTACCTGTGCACGCTGCCGTTGTTGAGGTCTCGTCTCCCCTAAGATGCGCTGCAATGGCGATCCTGCGCGCAATTCTCAAAACATTTATCGGTGAATCCGATATTACAAAACCGATATCTGATTATGGTAAAATGCTTACATATCGGGAAAACGATATATCGGTCGATCTCTAGTGACATGTCCGGTGAGTATGCTGGCCATGCAAGAACTGTGATGTTTTCAGCTTCCAGGAATTGTGTACAGATCCTTGCAACATGGGGCTGTGCATTATCATGCTGCAAAATAAGGTGATGGTTGTGGAAGAATGGCACAGCAATGGACCTCAGGATCTCGTCACGGTATCTCTGTGCATTTAAAATGCCATCAATAAAATGCATCTGTGTTCTTTGTCCATAACATACGCCTGCCCATACCATAACCCCACCGCAACCTTGGGCTACTCGATCCACAACGTTGACATCAGCAAACCGCTCCATGCTGTCTGCCATCTGCCCTGTACAGTGAAAACCAGGATTCATCCTTGAAGAGAACACCTCTCCAAAGTGCCAGACGCCATCGAATGTGAGCATCTGCCCACTCAAGTCAGTTACGTCGACGAACTGCAGTCAGGTCGAGACCCCCAATGAGGACGTTGAGCATGCAGATGAGCTTCCTTGAGATGGTTTCTGACCGTTTGTGCAGAAATTCTTTGGTTATGCAAACAGATTGTTGCAGCAGCTGTCCGGGTTGCTGGTCTCAGACGATCTTGGAGGTGAAGATGCTGGATGTGGAGGTCCTGGGCTGGTGTGGTTACACGTGGACTGCGGTTGTGAGGCCGGTTGGATGTACTACCAAATTCTCTGAAACGCCTTTGGAGACCACTTATGGTAGAGAAATGAACATTCAATTCACGGCCAACATCTCTGGTGGACATTCCTGCAGTCAGCATGCCAATTGCACGCTCCCTCAAAACTTGCCACCGCTGTGGCATTGTGCTGTGTGATAAAACTGCACATTTTAGAGTGACCTTTTATTGTGGCCAGCCTAAGGCACACCTGTGCAATAATCATGCGGTCTAA
Source organism: Ptychobarbus kaznakovi (assembly GCA_027422405.1). Classification (NCBI taxonomy): domain Eukaryota; kingdom Metazoa; phylum Chordata; class Actinopteri; order Cypriniformes; family Cyprinidae; genus Ptychobarbus; species Ptychobarbus kaznakovi. The sequence continues at coordinate 73,121 of JAPDDN010000279.1, forward strand.
TCAGCATCTTGATATGCCACACCTGTGGATGGATTATCTCTGAAAATAAATGCTCACTAACACAGATTTTAGACATACAGATTTGTGAACTATATTTGAGAGAAATATGCCTTTTGTGTACATAGAAAAAGTCTATGTATATGTTTATACGTTAACGTTTATAATTTGTCCGTATATGAACAAAGTTGCCAAATTCTGTACTATTTTGTACTAGAAATATTGCAAATGTATATTATAGAATTTACAGTCTATGCCAGGGCTAGGCAACGTCGGTCCTGGAGTGCCGCTGTCCTGTAGATTGTTTTGCTCCAACCCTAATCAAACACACCTGAACAAGCTAATTAAGGTCTTCAGGATTAATAGGGCTAAAGGCAGGTGAGTTTTTTTTTACGGTTGGAGCTAAACTCTGCAGGACATCGGCACTCCAGGACCGACGTTGCCTACCCCTGGTCTATGCCATAATATAGAAACTATAAATGTTAAAACTTAAATAATTTAACATGTGCATTTTGTAATTACATCATTATAATTTACAGTATGAAAAATGGATAATCTAAAGCAGCGGTTCTCAATCCCAGTCCTCGCATACCACCGCTCTGCACATTTTATGTTTCTCTTATCGCTTTGTGTACACAGAACTGCCTCAATTCTTCATGGCATAGATTCAACAAGGTGTTGGAAACATTCCATTAATGTATGTTCCAAACATACATTATTGTTGGTTTTGTCCATGTGTGAAGACGCTGCAGGTAGTGGTATAGCGCAAATATGTGAATGAATGTTCTGAGTGAAGTAAACTT